>JAVQKC010054690.1:0-50900 GCA_036025475.1 Philypnodon macrostomus
CTGTGTCGTTGCTGTTACCTGGCAGTTCAGTGATGATTCCTGCCTTCGTTACGGTGAAGCATAGTACCGGTATGTATTACTCCACGACGCTCCTGACTCCCGGAGCTTTGTAGTTTACCAAAGTCGTACCAAAACATTTTGACGAAGCGCCTTGAGCGCCGTGTGACACAAAATCGCTTGGAGGTTAGTAAGCACAACCAGAATTAATCCATATATAAGGCGCTCCAGATTATAAGGCAAACTTTTGGTTTTTCAGAAAATTAAGTGCGCCTTATAGTGCGGAAAATACGGTACCTTTACTGACCACCGGAGGCTGGAATTAGTATCTTTGCCCATATCTCACAACTTACCGAATCCTTTCAAAAGTAAACCAGACATATATCCAGTTAACTATTATATAAATTCAAAGGATAATACAAATTTGTACGAAATGTTTAATGGAGCCTCACAATTGCTTTTGCTCAAAGAGGTTTTGTGTATAAAGGTTAGTTCTGCATTCTCCAACTCCTCCACATATGACTAATTGTACTGAAAATTAACAGAAAGAAATAGTGTCTTTCCCTTGACCTAATGTGACAACACACAGAAACACACACGAATAATTCAGAGCCAACATTCCCATTTCTCTGAATAGACTCCTTTATAAAAGAAATAGTCCCAGACACACAATAACCTAAATGAGAAAGTGTGAGTGATTTGGAGTGACACATGCCATCTGAGGGCAGTTCAGGCGGTCTGCTCCATACAGCTCATTACAGCAGTATCCAGCCACTGCACTGTAGACTGCCTTACCAATTATGTTCTGTGAGCCACCAAAGACATAGATGACTTATTCATGCCAGACTTCTGTAGAAAAGTCACACTAGATGAAGTGAAAATGTGGAATATCCTTACCTAATGTCGGCAGCAGCACCATGGAGCACATAGAAGAGAAAAAGAAACAAAATTAGAGTTAGTGATTAATCGTGATTAATGTCCTCAAGAAGTACAACCAGTACATGTGTTTACATGCACATCTTTGAAAGTACAAAAGTGTATGATATGTATTTGTAAAAACACATAAAATCACACTTTTATGTAGTATTTACCTCATCAGAAAGTTTGGTTGGTTGTTTTACATTTGTTTGTTTGATTACCATTGATAATAGATAATGCTGTGGTCTTTTTTTAAGCCAGTAATGTGCCAAGGTACAAATTTTGTGAACACAGTTTGTGCTCTCAAATTCTAAATCTTGCACAAATATGGATATAAAATTGTATACATTCAAGATTATAGCAGTTTCCATGTTTTCTGTAAAGAGTTTATTTTTACCACCATAGGCACCAAAAGCAGTGCACAACGGATCACATATTCACACTCAACACTACAAAGTGGGTCAGTGGATTACCAGCTTTATCTAACGCCATAATGACAATGAAACTTTAAAAGCAACAGAAACATGTAATTCATTAAAACATCAAACCATTTATCTGTCCTTTATATGCAACAACATGATGGTCTACTCCACCATTAACTTTATTAAAAGCAGAACTGTGTGACATGAAAGTCAAGTGCACGCATTCCCTTCAGAACAAGTCATAGCAGTGCCCCCAAGTGAGCCACACATGGCCCTGCTTCAGAGTCGGAGGAACCCGGGAGGAACACATGTTTCCGGGAGCGCCATCAAGAAAAGGTTTACAGAGTAGGGCGACCGGCTTTAATTATACCTAAGCAGACCTGGCTCTATTTGTTTTCATTTGTGTGATTTATCCCCTTTCATTTGGCAGCTGGCTAACATGTCCCAGACCATCGGAGCTCCATGGCCTGGGGTAAAAGGATACGGCTGGCCTTTGGAGTAAAAACAGTTTTATGGAGTTTTTTGGACCGCTGTTGAGGCCACCTGTTGTGTAGTCATACTTTAGGGTATATAGATATCAGCAGCCAAGATTTAGCCGCAATATTACATGTGACCTACCATATATTCTTTGGGTAAACACTTTCCTTATAATTGACGGCTGGAGGGGAAATGAGATAGGACCGGGATGAAGTGGGATGTACCCTTAAGACCTGCGATAGGTTATTAGATATTTGAACAGAAACCCAGGGACTAACAGAGAGCTCTGGATGCCTCGGGGGAGATCTGCTGATGATTTTGAAGGCTTTAGCGTGTCTCTGCATTACAAACACTCAAAGGCAACACAAGCCAGCATCTGTGAACATCTGTGAGAAGAAGAAGAAGAAATCAATCAAAAGGCTAACATCTGCTTCACAAAGTATGTTCTTTTACTGCAGCAGAAGCTACAAACCATAAACTCCAATATGGAAGGCCAAATGATCCGAGACGCATGATCTAGATGCCTGTCACTGTTCACTCCCAACTACAGTTCTGACGCACTTGTCTAGCATTTTTGTATTTATCGCTTCACACTTAACTCTCACTTATGTAGCAGTGAATCCATAAGATTAGGGCTGTGTGTAATGATAGGTTCAACTACTGCTATCCAAGCTGGTCCATTCTAGATAATGCATAAATACAAGGGTTGGATTCAGTCTTTCAGTTCTGAAAATATAACTGTGTAACTGTGTGGTTAGCAATTCTGGCTCTGAGCAAGAAGATTGTGGGTTCTACTCCTGGGCCAGGAACTCATCAGGAAGTCATCCATGTCTTAATTTACCATTGTCCATGGTGTGCACTGCCTCACATACATGTTAGCTGAGATAAGCAAGATGTCTGATGGTAGAATAGATATGATGACAACCCATTAGGCAATTTATTTAGTATTTAGTAATAATGTTCTGAATCTGAAATCTGAAAGCAGACACCAGGAGGTAACAATAAAGCCAACAATAAAGGTAAAATTACAAAAAGAACAAAACAAACAAACATGGCTGACGTGTGAGCAGCTGATCAACCCCAGCTAGCAGATTTACAGTGAGGGCAGCCTGCAGGCAGCTGAAAAGGTCTGGGAACATCAATAAAGGGTTAACCAGCGCCGTTAAGATTTCAAGGTGCAGTAAGTGGCTCCATTAGGCCAACTGACTGGAGCACCTGCAGGGCTGGAGGTGGAGGCAGGAGAGACAAGAGATGAGGTGCCCCCAAGACATGACGATGGTGTGGGGGAGACAAACCAAAAAAGCTGGGGGCTAAACTTAAAGTGTGTTGCTGAGGCATCAAATCAAAGCTACTGTTCTTTGCTCCGAGCCACCGAGCACACAAGGCGATACAGTCATTTGGAGCAAGGCAGGAAACACCACAGGAAATGAGAAAAAGACCGAGACGCGGTGTCATGCCACTGGGTCTACACGACTCCACAGTCTGCACATCTGAGTCTGATCAAGAATAGGGCCAAAGATGCATTAAACTGTGCTCTAAGTTTACGAGACGATCCAATCATTAATCAAGAGGATTTCCTGCCCTGCTCCTGCTCTAAATGTTGACTGAATGTTGACTGTTGGTGAGGGATTCTCCAATGCTGGTCTGATATATAAGTGTTTGTAAAGCTGTCTGTTGCCACTTAGCACTCCGTCAGGGGTACTTCATTAACAGGCCGTAGGAGAGGCTGATTGCGATTGGTCAAAAGCCAATGAGGGGTTGAACCTGGAGCATGTGTTCAGCTGTGAGTTCTGTATTGGGACCATGTGATTAGCTGAAGTTAAACAGATACAGCTTGAACCGCCAGGCATCTGTGTCCATAGAGGAATCAAGTTTTCCACCACAACCATCGTTAACTCTTCAGACTTTCACACGTGTTCGGATGTAGATGACATTTTGACAAATCAATTTGCTTTTAGTTAACTCTATAACACTGTTTATAGAATCACTTCACCTGTTCCACCTGTGCAATAGTCTCTAGATAATGACTATGATAGTGCACTTTCAATTTCCCAACCTCTTCATTTGCTTAATCTACAGCTTTTTATTTCAATTTGTGCTTTTAACCAAACACACCACAACACTTTTCCCCTGCTCAGCACTTGTCCTGGCCTGTAATAAGTGGAGGTCTCAACCCGCCACTTTAATAAATGTGTTAATTCAGAGCTCACCAGGCAGAAACAATGGCAGCATGGGAGATAAATTCCCCAGCGTTCATTTCCGCTGTCTGTCTTATAGGGTTGACGCTGAGCTGGGGAGGGCCCGTGGGGGGGAAATGAAGATCATACATCACACCCCTACACTCACAACATGCTACTGTCTCCGCTATGTGTCTGTGCATCTGTTTATGTGTTTGCTGTGTTGCAGAAATGCCATATGGCCTCCTTTTTAAAGTATAGAAAATATAAAACACAGTATAGAAAGTAAAAGTAAAACAAATAAAATAAAAAATAGAAGCAGAGAAATAGCTTTTACTGGATGTCAAGGCAAAGATACAGCTCTGTAATGTGTGCCTGTTATTGTCCACTGCATACTGAAGGCAAGCCTGAAGCTTTGTACAAAATATATATATATATATTTTTTTAACATCAGTTAATTTATTTTCTGCTTAATCTATATCTTTATTGTGTCGGGAGCCTATTATCAACTATGTGAAATTGGAGAGGTACACCCATAACAATGGCCAGTCATAGGGCTAACACATAAACTCACACATTCACTATAGGGGTTATTTTGAATAACCAATTTATGTTTATGGAAATAGTCATAAAGATGTGCTTTTAGAGAGCGAATCACTAGAGCAAAGTAAACAGCTGCTTTAGAAATGCAAGCGTGATTCTTTCATTGTTCCAAAGACAGACACTTGTGTACCAATATTTCATGTTTAGCTTATTTTCACTTTCATTTTTATTATTTATTTTAGTTAAGGCCTGTTAACAGTATGTTCATTTTCTTAACACGGGTCTTAACTCTGTGTTTAAGAACAACTGGTATAAACAGTAGAAAGTATCTATGTATCTAGTATCTATGTATACTGATTTCCATTTATGGTAAAAAATGGCAGGCTTCTTGACTCTTGTCATGTTTACTAAAAAACATAAAGAGCATTTTACATTTACGGCACTGGGCTTTGCCTAAGAACATAAAAGACCAAACAAGACTTCGAGGTTCATTTAAAAGCTGGATTTCTTTACCTGCCGCTTGTTTAGATTCTAATCTAATGTTTACCATATGTGATATAGGTCAGTACACAGGGGCCAAAGGTCAAGTTGCTCATGTCTGGGATTCTTCAGAAGGCTTCTCATTCCTGACAAACACAGACCACCATAACCACACCCTATTCCCCTGCTCACATAAACACTCATACACACAGGCACACAACAGTGTTTCCAGCCCATCAACAGAGCCACACACGGGGCTTCTTGTGTCGCTGAAGTGCCCCGCCCTGGTCCTCTTAAATGGCCTTTTTGAAGAAGCCTGAAAGCTTTTCTCCTGAGTTGCACGCCCACATTGTTTAAAGAACTTAATTGGTGTGGTTGAACTGATGGGATCTGTGCCTTTTAGGTCAGAGTCTGTGCTTCAGTCAAATACACAAAGAGATACTAATCCTACTCCATGCAAAAGCCAACCTGGTTTACAATGTGGAATGTACAAGAAGGCAGAGTTGAGTGGCTAACTAGAAGCAGACGACCACCAATACCCTGGCTCATAATAAGATACACACTAGATAGTGCCTGTACTGAGACTCAAACCAGGGATCTTGGTTCAGGGATCAGAGGTAAATCCATCTCAGCTGTATCCATTTAACCATAAAGCACTAATATATTACAATAGAAAAAAATATATAATTTTGTGATTTACTGACACACTGTGACAAGCTGCGGTATCCTTTGACCCTTTCTCACAATGGCCCAATGTTTCTAAAGCAACTTTTAAAAGCCCACTCATTTCTTCTAATCTATCACTGATCTTTCAGAGTTCATGATTTTCATGATTACACAACTTACACAAACAAAAATAATTATACACGCCTCCCTTGTACTGTAGAAACAACTCCTACTTCCTCACTGACTTGTGTAGTTAGCCATATCGACATCATCACAGTAAAGCTCTTCTTATGAATCAAGAGACTCATTAGCATGCATGAACTATGACTTTCAATCAATAAATCACCAATGGCCGCCCTTTTTGCTCGCTGAGAGCACTCATTATTGATCAGAGCAAAAATAAAAATGGATTTCCCACTCTGCTCTGCTAAAGCACCATGTTACTCCAAAGAATGCTTTTAGTTGGCTAAATGCTAAAAACTGCAGGTAATAAATCAAAAAGCCCCACATAAAGTAGACATTTAAGGTTGAAGTCATTTGGCCAAAGCTGGTTTGAGAGGTTACTCACTGTTCTCAAACTATGGGTCATAAAAGTACAAAAAGGTTTAAAGTTACTTTTTGGTCAAATGATGCAAAGTCAGAGCGTAAAGTTTGTAACACAAGTGGAGAAATAATGTGACTGTAAATAGGTATTTGTTGTCATCAAACTAATCATCAGCATTAATAACACATTAATAACACAGAAAGTGGAGAGTAACAACCAAGGTCAAGTTGCAGGAAAAGTAGGTAGAAGGCCTATGTCATAGATACAGAAAAACCCCTGTGTTTGGTCAACAACAGAATCAAAGGGCAGCATCAGATAATGTGCAGTAAATTAAGATGTTTCAAACCAAACATTCATGGAGTTTTATCATTGCATGCATTACCAAACTCTTATTCAAGGTGCATCTGACAGAAAAAACTCTAACCCATCTCTATTAAACTCTGACTGTAATCAATGCCTTCATACAAAAGTTATTTACCAATCCCTGTAAGCGGTGAGGAAATTGTATGACCAAGCAATTTCTTTTGTTATTAAGCTGGAGGGCAGGTGCAGAACTGTAGATGTGTAAAGAACGATGAAAAGATACCATACAGGGAAGGGAGGAGAATGAAAGAGAGGTCGTGTCTCCCGAGTGATGGAGCTGAATGAAAATGGCTCCGTATGAAGAGAGACTGTCTGACAACCTCTTCAAAGCCGAGTGCACGAGGAAATGCAAGAGTGCTGAGAAAAAGCCAGGCAGGTTATTGATTAAGAGAGCAAGAATGTGCTGTGAGGAGCCATCAGCACAGCCAGGAGGAGGGAGGTGGAGGACTAAAAAGCTAAGGGGCTAGAGGAACAATGGGAGTTGAAATCAGGTTCATTCAGCAGGTGCCAGGCAAGACCAAGCAAGTATCAGACTTAATCATCTTCTGTATTATGGCAGCACTGTAGTCTATAGTTGACTGTTGTGTTAACAGGGGGCATTTGGTTTTGTTTTTTGACATAGATAGTTCAACTGAATTTATGAAGGTACGTTTAGACTGAAATAGAAGGCTCTGGAGTCAATTTCTATCAGGTGGGAAACTATAACATATAATGATAAATTTTATATTGTACAGCCCTACTTCACAAGTCATCTCATAAGCTCTTTAAGTGGAGCAGCAGCATGAATGATAGTGGGAAGTGATACAGTTAGCATGTTCCCAGCTATCCCCGGGACCCCTGCCGTCCCTGCCAGTCAGGAGGCCTCCGCGATCTCCTACTAATGAGTTGTTTACATCCACAGCACTAGATCAAAACCTCACCTCTTAAGTCACGCCTGGCAGCATCAATACTTCCACAAACATTAAGGAAGAATCTCCCAGAATATATATCGGCACTTGAGAAATGGGGCCAAACACATTATTACCATTATAAGTACTTCTATTTTCTCACTACTGCGTCTCTAATCCCTACAAGTCAAATGCCTGGGGATTGTGTATCAGTCTTTTTAATGACCAAGATTAATGGTAAGTAGCATTATGGTAATGGTGGTAGCGGACCTATTCCACTTTATTAAATAAAGCAGCTTGAAAATGAATATGATTATGGATTTTTGCTGTTGTTAATGGAGCATGGCGGAGAACAATGTTGACTTTTCTTCTCAGTATTGTTTGATATGGTGATCACACACACACTTACAGTAGGCTGACATGCCTGTATACAGTGGCATACAATCTCACATCACAGAAGGGATTTTCGTGGCTTCATAAAAAAGTTAGTGTATGTCCCAGAACAACTGTCAAATTTTACAGTGATCTTCCAGCACTATCTAGGCACCCCATGAAGTTGTGCAGTAGCTCAGAAATTCAAACCTCCAGTGTGAGGATTTTGAATATGTACATAGTTTTCTTGGATGACAAAGGATGCAGTAATGTGCCGATATCCCCTTCAGAGACGCGCTGGAGGATCTTCACAGACAGGCACATGAGCTGCCAGGATTAGGACAGATTTTCTTTGAGGCTGGCCACCTGTGTACGAGCGTGCCTGTGTGCTAGTATGATCGCATGTACAATGGACCTGCGGGTCACGGGGGGGGGGCACATTTTAAGTCTCCCCAACATCAAAATCTTCCCTTACGATATTTCTGTTGTCTTCTTCTGTTCCTTGGTCTCTCCAGCTTTATCAGTTAAGACCTTGTCAAATTTCTCAGCTTGCTGGTGTAGTGTCCTTGGGCAAGACATTTCAACCAACTTGCATGAATGTGTTAGTGTGTGAGATAGTTTGGCAGCAAGTATTTTTCAGACCATTATCTGTAAACCATAAAGATGCTGTTTGTGGAAAATGCCATAGATAATCAGTTTCTGTTATAATTCAACAAACACCTCTCTACCTGTAATTAAATCTACTGTATGTAGTACTCATTCTCTTGTCTTCTATTCTTCCATCCTCTTAACCCCTCCCCACACTCCTCTCGGAGCGTCCCTGGAGCCTTCAACACCAGAGCACTTAACCTCAACAGGCCTCTCTCGTACTCAGCATGCCCCCGACACAGACTCCGCGTCACATCAACTCAGCTCATGTTTAGCTGTTGATATAAAAGATTAATGGGGTAAAGGGGGAATCAGCATCTTGGTCTTTGCCGAGGTATAGTTTAGTTCACTCAAGCTCGTGTGTGCAACTGTAGGGCCTGTAGTTTTTTAGCTCAAGTGCTGAAAGCATCATGCCGTGAGTTCCACCCTGGTGTCACTTTCAGTTTACCTTCCCCTGCTGAGAACCCTTCGCCAATTATTTGGGCTAGAGCGCACGCCGCCTTCCTCTCTTGCAACAAACAATGACATCAAATACCAAGTCTGCTGAAGTAAAAAAAAAACAATCTTCGAATTTTTTGACAACTTTTCATGAAAACACGATCAAAGGGGGTTGCTAAAATTTCAAACAAAAAAGTACTGTAAGACCTCTCCGTAGCTGACATTCAAAACACCTTCAGACTTGTTAATTGAATGTAAAGTGTGCAGTTGTTTTCAATGAAGAGATATAGCCGAGAGTACTGTTACAAAAGAAATTGGATCAAAAGGAATCAATGGCGTAAGTGGGTTACTTAGGCCAGGACTATTCTTTGAGCAATTCTCTTTACCATGTTTGACCTCAAGAAGTAGCGAGCAACAGAGACACTTGAACAACCTAATGAAAAACACACACCTCGGTGCACATCAAATATTAAGAGCCAATATTAGCCTTTTTTCTTTGTCGCTCGTCTCTACGACCGCACACAGCACAGCACAATGAGGGAGCATCCTCAGGAGAGCCAGCGTGTGTGCATACATATTCTAGTGATGTGAAAGTAATTGTGAGAGAAACCTGTGTGTACAGTTGAGAGGGGTCAGTCACGGGGCAGTGCTGAAAAGAAGCTCTAGTTCCTCTGGGTTTTCTTGAGAGGAAAAGGCTTGCTGTATTTGTGGCTTTCAGTGGTTTTGGCAGTGAGAACGTGGTATGTAAAATAGCAAAACTCTGCTGACCTCATCTTGTACATTGTCAAAGAGAAAGCATGTGACCACACCCATTGAAGTGCAGCATTGAGGCCTTAGAGGTACAGATAATGTATTTGCGCATACATTATTAATATGTCTAAACAAACTTACAGAGCCACAAGGTTAAACCAGAACTGAACCTGGACTTAATCCGGAATAAACCAGGACTACCAGTTCAAAACCAAGTCTAAACTACACTGGCTCAGGTCTAAACCAGGAGTAAACCTAACGAAGTGTCTTCCAGGTCACAGTGTCTCATCCTCAGTCACCCTGAATACAGTACAGTACAGTACAGTAATCTGTGTATGGCCTTGCTCACACCCATTGCAAAATGTTTCCTTATTTTCTGGTGTTGCATGCTTTAACACTTCAGAGTGTCAAAAGTTCAAACGTGTAACACTCGTGAGACCCAATGTGCTACTTTTCAAGCCAGCAAGCCAATAAAACATCTGAGTGAAACACTTGCTAAAAGCCAGCCAAGGGCAACCACGACACCAGCATTCTCCCACAGCCTCAGAGGGGCCAAGATGTACGTTTTTGGGTCTTTCTGCAGTGACATTGAATTAATTGTGTACTTCTTGCTGAAAAAGCACAGATAAGTGCATGTGCAGAAAAATCCAGTTAGCATAAAATGGCCTTTTAAGGATGAAAAGTTTTGTATTCCCGCTTTCTTTTAGCAACCCCACCACAACTATTCCAGCCCCCGAGACAGCCCCAAACGCTTTTTCACATTATCTAAAATCTCCAGGAGTGCTGGCTTTTACTGGAACAGCTGAATGAGTTTTTGGAGAAAGCTTTTTAGTGGGCAGTTTGTGGCGGCTTTGTCCAGCTTTACAAACAATGTGGGACTGTTAGTCATAGTCGCTCTATGGGATGAGGTAAAGGTTTGGGGGTTGATTTTGGCCCTCCCTGACATAACTGTTTTATGCTGCTCCCCATAGTGCTGCGTATGAAAGGTCATGAGTCAGGCTGTGGGTTTCTTTCCATTTAATTTTAGGACGTTTCAGCCCGGCTTCCTGCAAACTGATCTATTGATCTATAAATCACTGGTACACATAGATGTTTCTGTTTTATTTTTACAATTTTAATCACAGTTAACTCTAGAACTGAGAGTTCCATACCTGCTAATGCCATTAACGCTTTGAAATGACTTGAGGGCGTACCTTTAAACATAATTTGTGCATATGTAGAATGTAAAATATTGCAATAACGATACTGCTGGCAATATGAAAACTTTCCTTTTGTCAAAGCGAATGTTCTCTCAAGTTTCTGATTATACTAGAATGTGAATGTCTGTCATAAAACAACATTACTGCTAAACAAGCCATTCTTTACATTTTGACATTGCACCGTATATATAAGCCAATAGAATTTAGTACCGGAACTAAAACAATAAGTCAACTCAGCCACAAGGGGCATACAGTCACATTCATACTAAGGGACTCTTTGTACCAGTCCAAGTCTGGATAAATGGTTTGTGTCAGGAAGGGCATTAAGCATAGATAGCTGGCACTGGAAACCCCTAAATGAAAAAGCTGAAAAATAAAATTAATTTCAATTTATAATTTAGAGTTGGGATTACAAATATATTTATTTGCTGGCAGCTGTATTGTATTCATCTTAATTATGATTATTTGAAAGTTAACCAACCCAATGTTTTTCAGCTGTAAAATCCAGCCATTGACTTGCAACACTTGCAGACAGCACATGTATTCATTATTCAGTTAACATATGATCGATTTCCTGCCCCTGGCGCTCACCTCTCACCTGCCTCGTCCTACTTTCAACATTTTCCGTTGAACACACGAGCCAGTATTCAGGGGGACTTTAGTGCAATAGGCCACATTTGAGCTGGTTTAGGATTTCACATAAACACACCTCGATCCCTAAATCTCCTTTAAGCCTGTTTCAGTTTCAAACAGCAGGAAAAGAAGTCTGCTCAAACACTTAGGCAGCCGGCTGAGCAGCTGAACAACCCTTCTACTGTATGCACGGTCTACAGATCCATACATGTGGCTCTATAGGCTCATCTGAATGTAAATTTCTAGCAGCAGTCTGAATATTTCCTATGTACAGTGGTCTGTGTGTGTGCTCGTAACCCCATGCATGGCCTGCCTACAGGGATCTGCTCCTTCAGACACATTTTCACCTCATCTGCGTTTAAGGCCATTAATATTGCACTAGCTGCGGTGGCAGGGTTAAATGGATGAGTGGGGAGAGATGGGGGCTGAATGTAGAATGCAGTCCTTCCTCTTATAAGCACTCATCTGGTATGACATGAAGAGACGAATAAAGAGCTGTTGTTCCAGTTAGAGATTTTTTTATACTGTACATGTTTATCTACAAAAACTGGCCACTGTATTAGGTAGATTTGTATTTACCTACTGGAGAGCTCAAATAACAAATCAGTCTACCACATTGCATTAAGCCAGAGCATTATACAAACCTGCTGAAGTTCAAACTAATCAGTGCTGATGCCAGATGGACAGCATATTTGAGGTTAAACAAACAACCATGTCTATGGTTTACATGATTGAAAAATGGTTATAGTCCAGTGAGTGGCAGTTCTATGGGTAAAAAATGCCTTGTTTATGTTACTGACTGGTTTGAACCATGACGCAGGTGGGCTACAGCAGCAGAAGGCCACACTGTGTAGCTAAACGTTACCTAATAAAGTGGCCAGTGCTATTTATATTAGCACAGCCTGTTTCTAGCTTTACACATAGCTCAGCACGTTCTAACTCCAACAAGATCCAAAAACAAAATGCATATTTAATTCTGTTACTGACTACTACATTTTCTTTCTATGTAGGGTCTGCCCTAAAAACTATTCCTGCATGATTAGTTGAGTCCTGTTTATGTCTTTAAATAGAGTTTAATGATGTAAGAATGGAAGGAGGGCCAAGCCAAATCAAAAACATATCTATAATCCGTTTAATCTGTTATATGAGATCCCTAGAGGGCCCAGATACAACATGAAGCACAATGTTGTATGGTCTAACACATTATCTGCCCTGTAGGGACAATCTTTATAAAAGGACTAAACCCTTTCATGCTGCTTCTATAATTAGACCCCATTCCTATCTTTATATTCATCATCAAGACATTTTCAGAGATGGTTGGAAAAGAGGAAAAAAACAAGCGGCGGGGTTTAGCGATCTGGGGAGGTTGACATCATCAACGAGGTCATGCAGAGGTGAAGCGAACAGGCTGCTGAAAAATTTAAGGTTCTGAGCGCACAAAAAGCAACCATGAAGCAGTTGTGAAAAGAGGATGGCGTGGATCCAACATGCTCAAACAAGTCTTAATGCGATGGTTGTGTTGATCAGTTTCCACGCCGATGAATTTGCCGCACACATATACCGTATTTTGGAACACGAGCTAAAAAAAAAAAACACAAATCCTCACAAGCCATTGCCAGTGATTGAGTGCTCAGTGAGGTGAGGAGCTGGAGATATACCTCGACAGGACAGATGAACTGACAACGCGGCTGATGGACAGATTAGATCTCCCTCTCTGTGTTTGTCTTCCAAAAGGTGCTTGTGCTCACTCGGGTGTGAGCAAGAAGCGTTGTTATGCAGGGTCACGGGGGCAAGGTGTCAGCACTTCATTTCAAAAAGTGTTAGAATTCCAATTACCAGCCTAAACTCCCCAGTGTGCATCACTTTGGAAGCCATGACATGATATAGGTATAAAGAAACAAAAAAAACATGACAAATCTGACAGAGACCAGTGATACATGCTGGACAGTTGAACAATTTTAGTGCTGGCTATGTCTGGTTTCACAGAGATGAAAAAAGTGAAACTAGAGAAGAAAATAAAACCGACGCAGCTAAAGAAATGGTAAAATATTGGCAGCATAATCACAAAATATAATATAAAGTAAATCAAAATAAAAGTAAAATCAAAATGGAAGTTCAAAATCTATTTTCTGTTTGATTTTGTGATGTTGGCACAGGGCTTATAAAATGGGTTAAGTGTGCCTTTAACTACTACATGGGTGTAATAATATTGTCATTTATTTTCTATAATTTTATAAATGGTCCCTCACTTTTGTGGTTGCCAATATGAAATTACATATCATATCAGCTCAGTTTCCCACACATTGACTTTATGGATCAGCATAGTAATTCTGCAAATATAAAAAAACATGTTGACCGTTTGACAGTGTATTTTATGAGAGACTTTAAAGTTAAGGTTGGTACACATCTCTTAACTTGGAAATGGCCCCAAAACACATCCACAATTTACAGCACTGGGGTGAACCACAGGTCAGAGCAGCACTCAATGAAGCATGTAAAGCTTATGACGCAAAAGTAAGCCTGAAGGGTGGCAATGTTTCAACAACCAACAACAGCCAGTTCTCACATCAGGACAGTGCAGTCAGTGTCGAGAGTCTGACTTTATTATTTTAGCGTGACTCCTCCCAAGTCTTTCCAAGCAGCATACACTAAAGGTCACGCCAGTTTTCACATAATGGGCAGCATGTGGTATCAGAAGTTCACTTTGCTCTTGCTGTAAGGCTGATGGACTATGTTGACTGCTAAATTGCTTATTAAATGGCTCTCACATCTGTCAGCACCAGCTTGTTGGTAAACAAACGTGTTTTGACAGTGCTGATCCAATGAGTTGATACAAAATAATGAGCGTGTTAGCAGTGCAAAGAAGAACGGTGCCAGGCCCATCTTCCCTATTGACTATGTGCCTGCGCTTGGCCGTACATGCAGTTTTGTGAAACTCTATTTAAAGATGTACTTAGTAAACACGGACTTTCACAACACATAATAAAACATCACAATAAATGTATTCATTCACTATCAAAATTGTGCACAAACGTGTGTGGTACCATATGAATAGGGCTGGATATATGAATATACTGTTTTATATCAAAAACTTTTTTGCAGGACATGAATTTTTCATTTAGCACTGTTATACTATATTTTTCCTCGTATATGTCACTTTTGACTTTTTTCTTTGTTGGAAAAAGAACAAAAATCGATGTCAATTTTTGGTCATATCGTCCCAGCCTTACATCTGAGGCATATTCAGCACGTCGTGGACTACTCACCAAAAATGTTCTAACTTGATATTTTGTTGACAAGTTGGACCCAAGTGAATACAACATTCATTCAAAACTCCCCAGGCCTTGTGACTTTTCATTCCTTGTACCTTATGTGTTGTTAAAAAAATGAATAAGATGGTTTCTGATTTCTTGTCACACTATTTTTAGATTTTCAATGGGAAACATGTCATTGTTGTTGAGGTTTGTGCATTTACTACACAGGGAGTCCATCCGTCACTGTGCTTTGCTTTCTGAGACGTGAAAACATAATGTCCCTGTTCCATCCAAACACAATGAGGCCCAGATGGAGTCATTTGTCTCCTGGTCTGAGTCTATGTAGATGTGACATGGGTCGCTGCACAAAGCATACCTGAATACAGTCAATTAGGGTGAAAAGTCTACATTCATTTGGCGTATTGAACTGAACTGACCATTTTAATGTCTGCTCCCATTGAAGGGACAAAATATATTTAAAACTACAGTGCGGTAGCTGTGGCATGGAGTGACACAGAAAGTAAATATCAGTAGACTGGTGAGCCTAGAAACCCAGAAACTATGGACACACCCTGGACAATGGCAAATGACAACCTTTTACTTTCACATTCATTTACTAGGGACAGGAAGGAAACAAGCAGATTGTGGCTGAACAGACCTAAGATTGAACCCACAACCATTGCTAACTACACTCCCACTAGATGAGAATTTTGAATATTATAATGTTGTAACAATAGCATACAACATTCCTAAAGCACCCCTTTCTATTTCTCTGGGCTTGGGACCAACCCTATGTGTACTGTAGTCTGTTTACTAATAATTGCCATTACTTGAGGACATCTTTTTCGTCCCACTGCTGTTTCATCATCCTTGAATTTATGCACAGTCAAATGGTGTTATCTGATTTGCACAACACACCCTAGTTTCCATCTCCCTGCTGAGCGCAGAAAACAGAGGCCACTGGTGCAAACAGCAACGAGACAACTCTGTAATTTATCCTTCCACCTCCAGGTTAATTGACAAGATAATTACAAGACTCCGAGAAGAAGAAGAAAAAACCCAGCCAAAGGTGTGTATACATGCCCGAAAGAGCACGGCAGAGATGGAGGTAGAGTGCTTGTTGAACACATGTTTTGAAGTGCAATTCATTATGCTGCAGCTGTATTCACTCCTTTGGAATGAGCGGTTACATGGATGAGCTGTCACCAGGGAAACTTTGGCTGAGCAACTTTTATTTTTCTCATACAAACAACTTCTGTGCGAGTCCCTAATATATACAGAACAGTCCCTGGCAACTTTATTAGGTTTATCTTGTAAAAGTGCCACCCAGTCAAATCCTGCTTCGGGTAACATCATCAAGTTCTTTCAGAAATGGTAAGTAAGAGTATTTATCTGAGCTCATGTTGTTTTTCTATTTATCTCAAACCAGTCTTCGGCAGGTTTGTCTCTGACATAGCACCATCACTAAATCTACTGGCTGGATACAATGAAAGGATGACAATCAAGTAAAGTGGGTCTGCCAATTAAAGTGGCCAGTGCATGTATTTTCTATGTAACTGTTTTTAATTAAAGAAATTATACATGAATTGAAAAACACCCATATTAGTTCCTTTAAAAACAGTGATATATTGTAGGTTATCATGTGCAATATATTGATTATCGCAGTATCGTCATACTGTGATATTACCGGTATCGTGAGCCATGTATCATATTGTATCGAATCGTATATTATTAGTGTTCTCATAGGGTTACAACTTGGGCTTTAACTTGAAAATAGGTTTAATTAACGCTTGATTTTTCCCACCTGACAGACAGTGTCACTTCCTGAGTCTAATTGCTATGAATTACTTGATGATAACTGACAGTTGTGAGCCTTGTGATTGGATGACTGGACATGATTCAGGTAGACATGGAAATAACAGGCTGTGGCTGATGAGAGATTGAATATTTTCTCAGAACTATTATCCATATAAAAACATTTAGAGGCTTTTAAAAATAAATTCTACCACTTTTTTCACAATTATGTCTTCTATCTGGACCACCATAAAAAGTTCAAATTGATGAATGGTATAATAAACACAGTGGAGTTCAGGCATTGTCCAGAATTTTCAGTTGGCCCAAGACTATGCACTGAGTCATTCATTTTAGCCCCAGGGTCTACATTCATTCTTTCAAATCTCCTGCGTGGCTTTTTTGGTGTCCCTCTTTTCCTGCTTTAACAGCCGTGGAGCAGGGTTAGGGTCAAGGGAATCTCTCACACACACATGCCCACACACACTGTGCTACTGAATGTACTGGAGACTAGCTTTTCCCATGCCACTACTTAACTGCTGGCTATATTGAAACTGCAGGAGCACCTCCAGCAGCGCCCTCTGCGTCCCTCCCCTGGCCCCTGGCCCAGAGGCTGTGTCCTCATCTCCTGCTGGGACATTCAATAGGCTCTGTGTGACTATGTGTGTGTGTTGTGTGTGTTAATGGCCCATCTCAGGAGGGGTTCTGTCATTCAGTCGTCAGCCATTCAAGCCACCAGCCTCAACGGTGCAGGCCGCCAGCCCCTCGCCCAGGGCTACTCATCTGTCTTTAGTAGACAGCAGCCTGGGACCTTTGCCTTCGCCCCCCAAACCAAAACTCTGCTTATTTCCCTTACGCTACATTTTTCTTCAAGTCCCCCAATTCATTCTGTCAAAGTCACTGTCTAACTGAATATATCTCTCTGCCTGTTTTCTTGCCCTCCTTCTGTGTCTGGGCACACAAACTGATGTTTCCCTTCTCTGTGCCTAACCCAGGCCTGTAGAGTGCCTCCTGCAGAGGCCTCTCCCATATCATCATGCTTTATTTAAGAACCATCCAAAAAAAAGTCAACAAGTACATATATACGTCCATAATCATCAAAAAACGCCATTTCCACAGGGCCCCCACCCTGGCCCTTGGGGTGATGAATGGGACCATCAGGCATGCCAGCTGCCCCGGAGGTGAGCAGGCTGCCCCGCTGGTTAGCCAGGCCACAGAGCCAAGGGGAGGAAGTGGAGCAAAGCCGAGAGGGGCCGGGCAGGACCGACATGCCAGAACTCACACCGGGCAGAAGCTTGGATGGCAAAGGACTAGTGGAAATATGGAGAACTGTGGGGAGGGCCCAGTGCACCAAAGGGGTACAGGATGCAAACGCAAACAGGGGGCCAGTATAGGCGCCAGCAACACTATGGGCAATATGGACGTACTCACAACATGTTTTCATTCACTGCTGGCTCATGACTTTCCATTGCCTTACAGTCAATCCATATTCATCTCAGCAGCTTGTTCATTTGGTAGAATATACAATTCAGCTCATTCGCATATGTCAAATTGATATGGCATTAATTAAAGAGAATTCAAATTTCTAAATGTTTAATCTGTTTATGCCGTGTACCTGAAGTGCTTGTAGCCACATATGATGCATGCATTTGAAAAGTAACTGCATAATGTATAATGCTTCTGTTTCTCTGTGCTTCTAGTATGCTGACTAGGGCATCTGCTGTATATAAGTGGCTTTACCATTCCTTAATTAGGCAACAAACATGCAGAAAACATCTATAGGGCCATATCCAAGCAATATGCATGCTTTGTAAATACTTCTCATGTTACAATCTAAACACTGCCAGATATGTGGCATTATATCTGTGTAAAACCTTAACCTATTGATGTGCCCTAGCACTCTTGCCAAATCACCAACATGGCTTCTATTCATTGCACGGCAGTCTCCTTGAGCCACTTGGCACTGGCCGGCTTGTTGTGGAGACAGGCACAAATGGTAAATTGGTAAAGGAATCAAAGCACACTATTGAGAAATGTTGACAGAGTGAGATGAGTGGAGACACAGTTTCCCTTCACACATAAATCTAAAAAGAAAGGCATTCAAAATAAGATGGTGCTTCTCAACTGGGGAATATATGCGACGAGCCTGTGCAAGAAATATGGCTGTAGCAAAGGAAACACAATACATGTCACTCATTAGGCCATTTTCATGATCTCAGCTTGTGGGAAGTGACAGTTTAGATTTACTTCAGGACAGTCTTCCTACTACTATGAGTATACCTTTGATTTGCTACCATATTCCCAGCAGCTATGGGTTAGTTTAGTTCTTTCTACCTTAAAAAGCGTTTTATCTCTACATGGCTCTCTCTCTCTCTCCCCGGCGTTCCCATCACTTGCCATTGGGGAAATCCTTAGTTTGGTATCCGAGCAAACAGTTTATAAATGCAAACAGGCGGTGTGGATCTTCAGAAGAGAGCCCTGCCCTGGTACCTGGAAGCATATATCAGCATGCTTCTTCTGCTGGCCCAGGCCGTTCAGAGTAAGCACAGCTGTGTTGAATATTTCCCTCACTCCTCTGGTTCATGTGAGGGTGATGTGAGCCCAGTTTAGCCCCCAGGACATGAGCTGTAAACAGGTCTGACTATCAAAGCACTGCTCCCCCACTCACACAGACTGCAATATGAAGCTCTGACCACTGAAGCTAAGGATGCAGGCAGATGGGCACAAGCTGAATAGTTCCTGACAGCAGCTCGTGAGATGACCCGGTGCACATACGGGTGGAGTGGCAGGCTAACATTTCAGTTGTATGTTGATATAAACTGTGGCATAGCAAACATATACATCTGCTGGTTCATTATACAGTAAAGGAAAATCACTGTCAAATATAAAAGACACAGGCCTAAAAAGTGTGTCTCCTGAATTCATTATTTACCTAAATGGTACTGCATCACAACATTCTTATAATTTACGTAATGAATGCATAAAATTAGGCAAAAGCAACATCATTTTCCAGACCTTAAATTAGCATTTAGTGCAACTGTGAAAGTAAAGGATTGCTAAATATTCTTGTTGAAAAATGTACTGCTGCCGGATGAAGTGAGTTTCAAAAGCAATTGTACTTGATAAGAGACACATTATTTTTTTTTTTTGACAATTCTAAATTTGGCCTTAAATTTGAGTAGCCTAGTTCATGGAAAGACTAAGTCTGAATCACCACAATTTAGCAATTATGCAAATGTTAAAAAATGTTAATGCTGACAAAAGGTTAAAACTATTCTGCTAAGAAATAAAAACTGGACTTTTTATACACATATAACTATTGCTCAGTTATGATGCACTTTTTTGAACTATGAAAACTTGAATTAACATTAAATCCATGCTGTTGAAAAATGGTAGATTATTTACTAAAATTCTCTTTTCTAACAGAATAACAAATGTCAAAAGTATTGCAATTGTTCATTTTTAGAACTGAACTGAATTTTTTGTATCTAAAATACTGGGAAACAGTTCTATTGTCGGCGAAAACACTGACTGCAAAATATTGTGTGGTCAGACGGAAAGCAAACCTATCAAAGTAATTACGTGGAATTAATAGCCGTATCTCGAAAAGCTTCCTCCCATTCAATATAATTACCTTATCTGTGCCTGCAGCGCTCATACACTCAAACTGATACAGCCCAGTCTTTTAGCTGCGGCCTGACCACAGAGCCCATTCATTCATTGAGGAAGAAAACAACAGCCTTAATGGAGCCAGTGTCCACGTGGCTTATAGGACCGGGGCAGCCAGGCACCAAACGGGCTATAGCTAACTTCCAGTGGCCACATCCTCAGCTCGACCCATCACCTAAACACAGGGCTGGAGCTCCGGGGGGAAGTGAGTGTATGCATTTAGCTCTCTCATCACAGGGCTGCATTCATCTTCAGGAAATAGCATTCTGCGAGAGATGTGTTTAACTTGAAAGGAGACGCAGTTAATGTCATAACCACTGGCCTCAACGGTAGTTATGAAAAAAATATCTAAAGAAACAAAAATGGCTATTTTGAGGTAGGCTTGCAGGATTGTAGAAACGATGCAATGTGAGATCACAATGCAGAAGAAACGGGAAGATTAACGGTATTTGGATCCCTTTATAAAGGTTTGTTAAACATAGAATTAGTTAAGTTTAAATTCGTTTATTAAGAGACTGTTTCACTCGAAAGGAGAGTTAATGAAACTGCTGGCCTCATGTTGAAGGGAAAAAAATGCAGAAACAAAACCAAAAATGCATTAAGTTTTTGTAGATATGAAACCTTCTGCATGTCTCCTATTATCTCATTATAGTGGTAAAAGGTCATAGCCCAGGGGATGGAGCTTCACCTCTGTCAAGTTGTGTCAGCTTCTATAAACGTCTGGGTGCCCAAAGCTTATGCTAACGCTGCAGCCACATCATTGGGAGAGCTAATGCTAATTAATGCTAACAGCTCCATTACAACCTGCCCAGTGTAAACAGAGATTAAGTTTAGAGAATGTGTGTCCTTCTGGATTCTCAAACACATCTGGAAACCTCATTTGTCAGAGGCCAGTACTTTTCACACATACAGCATTGAGGAAACACATGTTTGATATAAAGCTGGTTCGTAAGCTGATGAAAAGTATGGAGTAATGAAAAGAAAATCGCATGGAAACATTGACTTCTACAGCTGGACATGTTTTGAGTGTGTGACCCAAATTAGCAATAATCTCAATGATTGATGTCCCACTGCAGGCTGTGTACTTCAGAAAACCCCTCTCCTTCACTCCTCCTGACCACCCTCTGAAGCCTCCAGGAATGGACTTCATTTATGGACTCTTTAACCACAGCCATTGTGACACAGGATGCCGGGATGATAAAAGACTGGCAAGTGGAGCAAAGGAGGGCCAGCTTTTTATGGGAACAAATGGGGAAAGCGGGTAAGGGCCACAAAACAAATGTGCCTGTCTTATATGTCCCTCTTGGCTGTGCATGATTCCTCTCAGTCTCTCCACGTTCTCAGCTCAATATCCTTTCAGTCCTCTGGTGTTTACAATGTAATTTCTGTCAAAGACTTAACAAGATCTCTGGGCCTCATTGGTTCTGTTGGGAAAATGCAAAATGATGAGTACAGCAAAGCCACTATCTTTCATGAAGTATTCTCCTGTTGGTCTCTCGGTTGGTTCTATATAGACGTAGCATATTTTATTACATTGGTAGGATTGTCTTCTTGATATCTTCTGGCTTCATTTGATGCTACTAGTAAGCTAGGTTTAAGTTAGCCTTTAAATGATTGACCTTTTTGCACCTGCATTGATATTTTTGTTCTCATAAGCAGCTGTGGCAACCTGGCAGGAGCTGGCAATACCACCTTCGTCAATTTTTTTAGCCAGAATCAGGGCCAGGACATAGCTTTAGAAATAGAAGTGTTCTATTTGTGAACTGCCTGAATGAGTCTGGGAACTGAACATCGGTCCGTCATGCTGTGAGATGAGAGGGCTAACCAGTTTGCCACCTTGCCACCATAATTACATTACTGCCACAACAAAGACTGTATTAATTTCTGATAGCTATGAGAAACCAACTCTTTATGTAAAACCATCCAGTCTCATATCAATTGGTGAAATAGCTGATTCAATTTACCGTTATGTTACATATTTCAAAACTTGCCAGGCACTTTTTTGTGAATGGGCACAAAAAAAGCTAAAAAAAAAATAACCCCAAAATGGGAGTGACAGAGGGTAAGTCTATACTATGTGTGTGCTCTCGATAAGCTCCTGTGAGGTGGGCTGAGAGGGCTGTGAAAGGCCACATTGTTGATGTCAAGGCCAGTCAGCATCAAAGGCCTGATTCAGGTTGTGAGTAGTCTTTTCACTCGCCCTGTCCCAGTCCCCCTCCCAAAGACCTCTCCAAAAAAACAGCATGGTTTACTGTTCCTCCTCACAGTCTAGGAACAATATTTGGAGTTGACGTGTAAACTTCGAGCCAGGTCAGGGGGCACGCTGTAACACGGTTCACTGTGAAAAATAAGGCGGGCTGTTCCATGGTCCCAGGGCTCCTACTTGAATGAAATACCTCCCTGGTTCAAGAGTATCACCCGTGAATGATATGTTGTTCTAGGTAAAGTCAGGAAACTATCCGTCCTTGTTCAAATTCTCACTCGGGCTATGTGTCACTTTGAATCTGCTGCAGCCTGGATGTATGTGTTTGTCTATGTAAATGAAATTGTTCAGTAAGTCCTTATTTGTCGCTTTTCCATCCCAGAGTGGGTGAAACTGCGGAGCTGATTAACAGCTTTAACTATAATCACGATAACATATACTGGTGACTTACTTGTGTGTATGTGAGCGTGCATGTTAGTATTACCGTACAAATTAGGTAAAGTTAAACACCGAAATCTGTGCCGTACCATGTCAGGATGAGATTTAAGCAGCTTTAATAACAAGCTTAATAATGAGCTTAATTAGGAATCCACCCGATCCCTGTGGATACGCCTACACCCCCAGAAGAACCAACAGTTCCAAGTCTAGGGAGCTTCCAATTGGATTAACATCACCAATACACAACAGTGACAACAAACTGGTGAAAAGATGAGGTGGTAGAAAGAAAAAAACTGAGTATAAGACAAGACCTTTGGCAGAGTGGGGAATAGAGACAGAAGGCATGATGGGAGGAGGTGGAGAGAGGCAGGATAACCAGCAGAACCAGTAGGATTAGTGTCACTCACACACTTGGCGTGTGCCCATGCAGGAGACACAGGAGGGCAAGTCCCTACCTCTATGCCTACAAGTTTGTTAACCCATTCACAGGCTAATCCCTGTGTAGAGACGGCCAGTCAGTGTGTCTATGGGATGTTGTCAGGAAGCAGGTATACTTTAAATATGGAACACATGGAAAAACAGGCAAACAGATATCTCATCTTTTATTGCTTATTACCATTTACTTTGTGCCGTGGGTGGGGTACACCTGAGAAAATGATCAGTTAGTCACAGAGCTGACATAGAAGAGACTTACCAAAGGATAATCAAATACTCTCTTTATATAAAACGGGTCATTTACATAACCAATACATATACAGTACATACATATATCTTTAGATTATTTCCTGCCACCATGCACTCACCTTTTTGTTCAAGAGGTTCAAAATATGAGCAGAAATGGCTTCAGGCTGATAGATAAAATAGTTCACATTGAAATAAAAACAGATGAACTTGATTTTCTAAATGCGTTTTCAGTTGTAAAGTTCAATCTTTACATTGATTCTGCTGATTTGGCTAATCTAATCCCCTTTAACCTGTTTTTCTCAGTCTGGAATGAGTCTGACCAGGGGGAAGTTCAGTGGTTCATTTGGACAATGACGAAGTGACCTTTCAGATAAGCGTGATAAAACTGTCCACCGCTATAGACCTGTTACACACACATCCACGGACACAAAGACACTAAAAGGCACACGCATAGGAATATCTGATGACCGAGTCTGACAAGATCTCCCCCGGGGAATTGCACTCACACCAACCCTCTCCTTCAGCATAGAACCATGGGTATCATCTGGCAGGTAGCGCTCACTGAATTTAGGGAGGGGGATGACCTCGGTGATTACAGAGGTCGTGAGGTCCCCGGACAACAGAGAGCATCTATACATCAGTAGCCTTGAGCAGAGCTATATATGTGGAGGTCATCTTTCACCATCTATCTGCTGAATGCTCCCATGCCTGTAGCAACTCTTCTCGGCGTGGCGCTAAATATAGTTCCCAGGATTCTTTGTGATGCCCTGCTGCAGCGGAAAGTGAGTCCGAGGCTCATCATTATAAATGATCCTGTTAAAAGGAATAAAAATTTAAAGAGCTCCTTGTTGAATTCGAACTGAAGTCTCCATTAGGGAGGCCTGAGCGAATGGTTGCTTGCATGGCAACGCATGGCAAATCAACACAACAGCACCGTTAATCACACTCTCTGGTTCTCTTCCCCTGCTTTTCTGCTGATGAAGTTCACTGGTGTAGACTTAAAGATGTTAAAGAGGCCAATCACCTCCAGTCTCTCTTTACACACATCTCTATGATCGACTATATTGTACCTAACTCTCCGGCTGCTCCATGCGTTATCTTCTTAATGTGATTAAGAGAAAATACTTCAACAAGAGCAATATTTTTCTAACCTTGCATAGGTCCACGTAAGTCAGGGGAGATTAGTAGGGAGTGTAAGCTCATTTTATCACGCTGTGGTCTCCAGCATGGAGCAGGACTGCTGACAGTACACAGATAGCGGGCGGCGGGGATGTGGGAAAGGCAGAAAAAGAAACAGGGCCACACAGCGGGAGAGGCACTGATTAGAAGGCAACTCAGAGCAGAACTTTCAAAACAAAAGTGCTCCATATGTCTTTGACAGAGGCCCGGACTATGATTTAATTTTGTGCGGGGCTTGAGGGAGTGCAGGACGAGTCGCCATCATCATCCCTCTCCTTCTCGATGGCACAGTTCTCGGCGTGCCTCGTGCCTCTGGGGGCCAGCAGAGGCAGCGATTAACGACAACAGCAAAAGTGTGTAAGTGTGTGTAAGGCCTGATCGTTAGAGCGGCCAACTTGTGTAATACAATTACAGAGGCTGCAGAGAAACTGCTAATGTGCACGCAGGCAGCTCTGTTAGATGGATCAGGTATTGAGTTTTATTGAATTTTTCTATGCTTAATTCACTTTCCAGCGCACACACGGGTGCATTAGTTAGATTAGAGCGGCGGGAGGGGACGGGAGGTGGGGTTGCTCTACCACCGGGCTCGGCAGATTTGTTTAGTGGAGCCTGTCAATTACAACCCTGACCCTTGCACTAAATGGCTGCTCATCTGCTGGAAAAGGGGAAAGTAGACAAAAGCCAAACAAGATTGGCAAAGACACAACCATTTGCTGTAGAAGATAACAAGTGGCATGTTGTGGGGTAAGCAATGGTCAAAACACGGAGCATAATGCAGCTCCAATAAAACAGAGTGCTGTTGTCTGAAGCGAAGTGACCATCAGTAAGATTAGTGAGCCAATGTTATCACTACAATGCTGCAGCGGATAGCTACTTAAGAATATGAATGAGAAACAAAGGATTTGATTTGCTCTTTTGAAATGACTGATGCAATTTGGGAAACAGATTGTGGATGCAATCTCTTAAACACTACTTACCCCTCACTCGTCCCAAGTGACTTCATTACACACGGCAAAAAATTCATATAGCAATAAAATCTTTACGACAAACATAAAAATAACTTTTATGATGTTTACTGAAAGCAAACATGATACATGAAGAGCTATTGTAATGTACTCATCTAGGTATCCATAAAGTCTACTGACATTGTAAAGATGGGCCCGGGGCTAGACCTCCATCAAGCAATTATGCTCCAATGCAAACGTAGAACCTCTTTACTGCTTACATACGGCTTCAGGTTTTTTTAATTGTGCAAGCATACTAGCTTCCAAAATGTAAGCATATGCACAAAACTTTACATTGTTAGATTTATCATAATCTACAAGTGGAAAGGAAACCATTTAAACCTCCAAATGCTTTTAACGCATATTTGTCTTGCTGTACCCCTTCCATTAAGTGTATATAGTCCAAACAGACATCCGTTTGTTGGTTCTGCTGATAGAAACACAAAAACTTTGCACAAGAGATCACAAATAAACCAAATTGCCAACAGCTCTGTTTCTCCAGTAGCTGAGCGAGCGGCAGGAGGGGGGCCCGAGTTTCCTCTATAAACACCTCCCCTCCATGTAAACACGAATAATCACAACAAGATGGCCACCGCTGCCTGGTTTGTAATTGCATCAGTGAAGTGAGATGAGTGAGATGTAGCAGGGCCAGGGCATTATTGCTGTTTGGAGCTGATTGAATTAAAATGTCCGCTCTTCTCCCCAGAGACCACCCCGACACAAAGGACATACATGGACTGGATGTATGGGGCCAAGTCGGCAACAAATAATGTTTTAAAGCTCCACAAAAAGCCCTTGACGGGACTGTGTTTTTCCATCTGACACTGGACTTTTTCTCACAAAGTGGAGGCATAAAAGGCAAAGCGAAGGAGAATCGAAATGAGGAGTAAAGTTGGAAGTGACAAGCCAATCACAAAAAGCTTTAACCACTGATACATGTGAGACAGCTATATCTCTTTATTGTGACACATTCTTCAAAACCTTATCACTTTAGTCCTCCTACTAGTCCCAGTCTCGTTACGCTGTCTTTACAACCGCTTTTGACCCAACTTTTTGACCACTGGCTTCACACCAAAAAAGGAGTGACCACTGGCACGCTGACTTGGATTTGACATGTTCTGTCCAAATTCCTGAGAAGGTATACAGCATTCTGTCAGCTTTTTATTAAAACAAACTGTGACAAGAGCCAAGATGGAGGCGTGTAGTGTAAATATTCCATGCCTTAGGTCTCTGTTGCTCTCTACCTCAAATTCAATCAATGTGAAAACAGCTGCCAGGAAGAAAAATGGCCACCACAACCAGAACCAAGCTGTAGTGGTATCTGGTGCTCCACAGGAAAAGCTACACAATACAGTATACCAAATTTCTCAAGAAACTGTGGCATGGTAGAAATATGCATCAGAGTGGTTAAACTGTCCAATCCGTACAACACATTGTTTTATTTGTTTACAAGATTTTGCCTGTTTTGCATGAAGAAAAGCCACACAAAGCAGCCCAAAATAGCAGTGGGTTAACATGCCTGGATTTTGAGTGTTCTTAGTCTAGTTTTGCCGTGGGTAAAAAGCCACGCTGCTTAGGAGTCTAAACTATCTCCTTTGTGCTTTCCTCCTCATCTCCTTCTCTGGCTGCTAAAGGACTGCTTTAGTTGGCGGGGTCTCACTCCGGTGCTAGCTGCTAAATAAAACATTTGGCATGAAGAACAGCGTTAACAAAAAATGTGTCTAGCAGACAGCCAGTAAGTCTTTGTAGACTTATAAAAACAAAAATGCAGTGATTAAGTGATGTGCACTTTGGAAATGTGAAGGTAAGGAATGTCTATGGGAGGATATAAAACATGCTCCCTCTGAAGGCAGCTCATCAGGAGGTGTGTTTAACCAGTGCATGGCTCTATCCAAACTCTACACAGGACCCTCCTCCAATACCTGTAGGATCCGCTTATCCACATCAGCAGAGACAAGTACTCTGAAATACTAATAACATGTGTACTCAAGTAAAACTACTCTACTTCCACAGTTTATTAAACAAGAAGAAGCTCTAAAAATGTCAAATATACATTAATTTGAGGAAAAACAGTATATACCTTGTCACTTTAACACACATTAAAAGTGGAAGAAAATGAGTATGTTGTTCAGTATTGTTCTCACATAAAAGTAATAGCATGTTTTTAAAATGTAGTCAGGAAGTACAACAGTAACAGAACATTCTACCTCAGTTTATCAGCCCCATATACACAGTGTGCCACCACTACTGAATTATCGCTCTTCTCCGCACATGCTCCAGCATATCTGTAGCAAGCCATTAGGACGTATCGGCTTACAGGAGTGTGCTGACTCCGGTGCAGCTGGTCCACTGTACCGGCTCATAGTTTATAGTGGTCTGAAATTAGAGAAATAAGCCCGTCATTTTACTAAGCTCACTCATTCTTTCCAAACCCAGATCTCTTTCCTGCAGTTGATTTGGAGGAAAGTCTTTGCACTGTCACTCAACACAGCTGTGAAAATGGTTTCTATCTAGATTAGCCATATACAAAAAAGCTCATTCTGATATTTGAGCTGTTTTGGGCAAAGCTAAAAAAAAAAATCCCTTTGATTTTCCTCCCCCCTTCTATGTGCATAGCAGTATTAGGCAACTCTCTCTCCATTGGGCTCCTCCTCAGGTTGATAAGACTCTAGATGCCTAATTTTGAAAAGCTGTGTATTTGTTTTTATAGTTTAGGATTCAGAAAATAACTTAATGTTTTGAACATCATTAGCAAGAAATGCCTCACATATAATGGAATAAATTGCTTTTTAAACCTGAGCTGTTTATTTGTTAGCTACTTTTTCTGTCCTTACCATCTTTATTAGTCATTTGACTTAGAAGCTGTGATAGATTGTGATAGAAGATGAGAACCTGAAGCACTCAGGGTTAGGCGGAGAGACAGTTTATCAAGAGTTGATTTACCTCTAAAATACTATATAGTGATGTTTTAAAATCTCACTCCTAAAGCATTTCTATTCCTTGTACATTTCAACAATGCTTTCCCCTGAAGTATCCATGCAAATTTGACAGCGGCTTTTCCGTCCTTTTGTGTTTGAACATCCTGTAGCACAAGACACACTCTGCACTCTTGATAATTGTGACATTTACTGCAGTAAACTTTGAGCACTGCTTTCAGTCATTATTATCCCCATTTCCACAGCAGTCATTAAGAAGAGAATGCATACAAATCAAAGGCAACACAGCCACTCATTCTTCATGCTCTACCCTCTAATTTGGCAGATTTGAAACATTAGCAGTTGTGTGTGAGTTTCATGACAGATTATCAAGCAGAAGAATGCCATGCAGAGATTGCAGCAGTGTGCATTACTTGTAAAGAGTCATAAAGTAACTGTAGGCTTCTGTCTGGGCCCCATTTAAATGAGACCCGCTGAGCTTGCCCCACTTAAACACAGTCTGCCAGGGCTCGGGTCACTGGGGACTGATCGGCAAGATATGGCACACACACAGTAGAATCATGGCAAAGTGCTGACACACAACAGCAAGTTGCAAACGATTACTGTTCTCGCAGTAACACAACCCAAAATGAAGGAAGGAGGTCACACAGTTGGGAGGGTGGGAGAGGGCTGGGAGGTTATGACTTCAGAGAACAAGAGCAAAGCAAAATGTGTAAATGAAAAAACAAAACTGCGTCTTGTGAGAGACGGCAGTGGGGTGATACAAAAATACAAAAGTCCACTTATCATGAGCCCTCGGCCAGTCAGTGAGTACACTTTTGCTCATGCTACCAAAATCAATGCTAAAACGTGCTTGGTAATTGTGACTCGAAACTACAGTGGTCAAGCTTGTTTGCAACTGTCCAACTTAAGTGTGGTAAAGGAAATATTATATTTTCAGTCCTTTCCAAATGAAGAAATGGTAGATTTAAAAATAAAAAATGCACTTATCTCTTACAGAATGTGCACATACAATGGTCTTTTCAAGTCCCCAGCTCTTACCCACTCTTTACCCACTGTACATTTACTCTCTAGTCAAAGCGAAGGATACAGGAGAACTCACAGAAATGGAAGAACAACACAATGAATACCAATTGTGAAGCTTTCATTTAGCACCTCATTTCACGTAAAACTCATTTCACTGTAAAAACAACACATTTACAGGCTGGCATTGTGACACACACTGAATTCTGCCCTCTGGTAATGGTCTGCTTTGTTTAAAAGTCTCTTTGGCAGCTCTGTAGATAACAGATGGAAGAAAAATGAGGGGAATTATGAGAAAGATTGATTTCCCAGGGATGAATGGTGTGGCATTCAAGGCAGATTTATCTCAAGCAGACTTTCTCGGACTCTGTTATTATTGAATAAACACACACGTGCATGCTCACTGGGCCATATGTACACAAACAGCACAACACATGAAAGGGAACTAAAACTGTGCTTTTCATTTCCCCAAATATAACTCTAAGATCTTTAGGAATTATGTTGTGGTACAGAGGAATAATGTCTTTGAGTCTTAGTAGAACAAGCACCAGCATTGTCCTCTCAGCCGTCCCCTGCCCATCTCTTAAGAACCCCTAATGTAAACCAGAGGCAATAACTTTTTCTTGTGGCATCTCAAAGCAGACACAGGAATGAAGCAAAAGAGCGGAACAGAGGAGGAGGAAAGGGGGTAGGATAAAGTCCCTCATTTGAGCCCCGTAAAAAAAACAAAAAGCACAAACATTTATCTGTGGCAAGGCTTTCATCGGATGCTTTAAGAGCGCAGAAATAACAGAGGAGCGAGATGCTGATAAAGTGGAGACAGGAAGTGGGGAGCGTGGGTCTCCTGCTCTCATGTTTCAGACAGGACTAAAGTGCCCCCCCCCCTCCCTTCCCTAGACCCCCCCGCACCTTTCTGCTGACATACATAGACCACAACCCCTTCACCATAGTAGACATTAGAGCAGCGTCTGGAAAACACCATCACTCTCCACGGTACAGGGATGTGACACATTATCCAAACCCTCTGGAGCTATCTGAGACCCTTCTACTAAAGAGAAAATGAGCTTTGTACCAACAGTGCCTTTACCCAAGAAATAACATTCATCATCAGTCCCTTTCTATCGATGGGAAAAGCTGTGCCAATACATTTATTTCATGGCTTGATGTTTGAATGCCCTTTGACATAGCAGGCAAGAAATACAAGGCTTTGGATAAACGTCCTTTCATGAAAGCAAAGCATATGTGAAGAGCTCGGGGAATAATTGCAATATGGAATTTCTCAATGCACAAAATGCCAAAAATAACACAAGCTTTACACCTAAACGTCATGCTAACGTCTGCTACAGCTCTTCAAAAGTTATTCATAGGAGGAAGAAATTAATTAATGGGAAAACTAACAAAAAAAAATCTAATTCTACTGCCTCTAAAGGTGCTTCTCTTCTATGGATGAAACCCTTGATCTAAATAAACATACACACACAAATATTAAATATTAAAATGGTAAATTAATCAATTGGTTGGCTCACAGCACTTCAGCACATGTACGTTTCATACATACCACTACATTATAGCTCCAGCTCTGAGCACAAGACAGGGCAAAGCCAGGATTAAAGGTTTAACTTAGTCTCACTGCAGCTGGATTTCCATAGAGACATAGAGAAAAAGCAGGTGATTGCCAAAGCCTCTGAACAGTGAGTGTGACTCAGGTGCGATGAATCAGAGTTGATATCTCCTCTGTTATTACCGTCTTTGCTGAGACGTGGGCCCCTTCTCATCAAAACTCAACCTATAGCCTGGCTTTAGCATAAAAGGAAGGCTAAGATCGACAGAGCCGGATTAAAATGAAAATATCATATTCAGCGTGAGAGTCTCTTTAGAGCTGCCGATACAAAAAAAATCAGACTATTATGTATGATTGAAGGTCTAAATATGAAAACAGCATTTAAAGTGTGCATACATTTGAAGGTTGCTGAAAAGAGTTTCATATTTCATGGCTATTCGTTCAGAATGGTTGCTTTGTCTGCTGCATTTCCTTTCTTTGTTTACAAGTGGGTGGAGGGGTGGTGTGTAGCTGTGCGTATAGGCAAAACAGAAACAGATGATAAAATACCAAATAAGCCAGGAAGCTGAAGTTCATAAAGCTGTTTTTGAGGATAAGGCACCGGGCCAGATATGTTTACCAAAAAATGTCTGACGATACTGTATGTTGTGCCTTTAAGTAATCTCACACAAGACTATAAATGACAAACACTGGTAATTTAGTTTTTCCCACTATACCTACATTTCATGGACTGTAATAGCGTTTCTTCTCCTGCTGTGAAGACATCAATGATGGAGCTAAGCTTGGATTAACTCACCGGGAAACACACCTTCAAACTGGCTGCTCAGCACGTTTGGCCTAAATTTTGGGCCCAGAATAAGCACTTGCAATGTGGCTGAATATGGCTACCACATTCCACCCAACACGGCTACGTGCTATGGCGCTCTATACTGGACTATGGGGAAATAACAGCCTTTTATTTGACTCTGCCTTTGGCTTTTCATCATCAGCACTTTTTATAGTGTCTGTGTGCATATATATTATACAAGTAAGAGCAGTCACGTAACATCTCAAAATCTCAAATCCCAAACGCTACTAGTTTGCTTGTAATCCTCTTTGCTCGAAGAATGGCACCAGTACAGGACACTCATTTAGCCCATGCATGTCTACATCAGCTTAATTATAAATCTAATGATAATCACACAATTATGTAACATTGTAACTGGTGACATTTGGGTTGATTTTTGGACTAAATTTAAATTTCAGTAAGGTGTAGTAGGTTACTAGTTAAATCTGGCTGTGAATCAAAATGTATCAACTCTAAACCATGGCAAAAACCAAGCTTTACCCGGACTAAACCAGAACTCAACCACAACAAAGGCTAACATGGGACTCAACCAGGACTAAGACGGGGCTAAACCAGGACTCACTCGCAAGACTAAACCAGAACTTAACCAACCCAAGCTTAACTACTAAACTAAGTCTAAACCATGGCAAAACCCAAGCTTAACCAGGACTAAACCAGAACTCAACCACAACAAAGGCCAACATGGTACTCAACCAGGACTAAGACAGGGCTAAACCAGGACTCACTCGCAAGACTAAACCAGCTTAACCAGGACTAAACCAGAACTCAACCACAGCAAAGGCTAACGTAAGACTCAACAAGCACACAACCAGGACTAAAACAGGACTAAAACTACAAGACTAAGACCGCAAGACTAAACCAGAACTTAACCAAGCCAAAGCTTAACTACTAAACTAAAACTAAATCAGGGATAAACCAAAACTTAACCAGGACTCAACCCAGGACTAAACTAGGACTGACTTTATTCATGCACAAAATGGAGGTTGGGTATGTAGTCCTGATTGTAAAATAAGGAAACACAATTGTAGCAGGATATTAGTGGTATGGGGGTGACACTGAGCTAGCAGTTGAGCATGTCCTCAAGCTCTCTCACTGTGTGCTGCACCATGAGCCCTCTGCTGCTAATGGCTGGAGAAGGGCCACTTAACTCATAATCACCGCTCTCTCCCCTTTGGCTCTGTCCTCGTCCATATCGGCCTCTTCTACTGCCCGGCTCCTGCCTCTGTTGACTCTGATCTCTCATCAAATATGAACCACGGATCAAGAGCGGGACAGTGGTTCAGTAATCACAGCCTCTCTCGCTAACATGAATGAGACTGCTGCTCTAATGCACCTAAACTGAAGAAGAGTCATTTTGTGGCAGCAGAGGGGGATCCTGGGTAAATTAGGTCACGCCATTATCATCATCATCATCATCATAATCGGTACAAGCCTGTCCCATCTCCTTCAAAACAATTACTAACTTTGTTATAGTCATCTGGCCTAAAAGTGGCCTTGATGCCCTGTAGTGCATTTGCAAATTGCCTGGTCTCAATATAGTCTTGGTTTAGCACTAGATCAGTCCTGGTTTAGTCTTTTTTAGTTTTAGTTGATATGTTTGTTTGGATTTACTCACAGTTTTACAATACATTGTAGATTATCTGCTCAAATTTAAATTTAGTAAAACTATATCTGTCAAAATTGATCTGACAAACACATCCAACCATATTGTCAATCACTTCTTTACAATCGAGTGTCCCATCCCAAAACAATGACTGACCTCTTAATAGTCATTGGCCTAAAAGTCACTCTATGGTGCACTTAAACCATTCCATTTAAACATATCCCTAATGCGGTCATTGTAGGACATGTAGAGACACAGGTCAGTCGTCCGGGCATGCCTGTCAGTAGCAGATACTTGTGCTGAGCTGTGCTAATGGACTGCTAATAGAAGTGAATGTTGCAGTGTGGAGCTCCCCTGTAGTTGAGAGTGTCACACTGTGTGATTAATGACACTACTCCTCTGTCTGTCCCTGTCCGGGGCCGCTCCCTACACTTCACCACCTCTCCACAATCTGCCTGTCCCATTTGCCTCACTTATGCCCTTGCAACCACCGCAGTGACTTGCGCTTCCTGCATTTTTGTGTGCCTCTAAGGGGAACAAGGACAAGATGATAGCACAGGAGAATCTGAAATCATTATTAAATTGCGCAAGTCAAGTTTATTTGCAGAGAGATAGCTGTAAATGGCTCGACAGTCCTCAAGAGCCAACAATAAAAATGGTCGGATTCACTAAAAGCAGCCAAGAAAACCTCATTTGCAAAGTGAATGGTAAAAGGTTTTTTATATATTTAACAGACAAAACAAAACATAAGACTGGAAAAGCATGTAAACTAGAACTGCACAGCATGTCTTTGGGAATTTGAGGGAAGTTAATCATCTGTCTCTTTATTGAATACAAGAACTCCCAGAGCAGTGTTTTTATTAGCTGGAGAATATATGTGTGTAAATGTAATATTTTGGATGGCTTTTTTATTCATGCGCTGCCAGACTGAATCATTTCCAATAATTTGATAAGATTTGATTATTTTTTCTTTTTTTTTCTTACAATGATCCAAGACTTTATTTATCTGGGTTTAGAACTGGCATAAAGTTGAACATTACAAGGAAAGGAAATAAGCCACTTCAGTAAACACAACATAAATAAATAGTTATTTTATTATAGATATTGAAGAACAATTGAAGCACAATTGGAGGCAAGTATTTTTTTGTTGGCTAAAAAAATCTAAAAAATGATCAAACCTAGTAATTCTTCAATTTTGGTAGTTCATGTGGAAATAATGCAAGCTGTTGGTGGCTTATATAAAACATTACATCACATTAGCTTTAAAATACTGGCTGCAGAGACAAAAACTGATTTTCTTGCGCCTGGCAGCAGCAGACAAGTTCCTGACCCTCTCCACAACGGCAGAGCGGTTTCAAACCCTGAAATAGCTCCACACATTTTGTGGTATTATAACAATGGTATATGACATCAAGTGGAGCGGGGAAGCAAGCTCAGCAGCCACTTTTTCACAGTAATTATCACTCGGTACCATGCTCCCAACACACACCTCTGACCCCACTCAGTGCAGTCACATCACACTATATAATACTGTTTACTTTGGCCTCTTCCTTTACCTGCTCACAGCCCAAGTGTGTTCATGATAGGACTGCACCGGATGTTAAGGCAATGAGAGCAGATACATCTAGCCAAGAAACTAAATCACAATAATTTGGGGTATGAAATATGGTAAATATAATATCACAATTTTACTAATCCAAGATCACGATTTTGAATTTATCATCATTTTATTTGACTATTTTTGACTTACACGGGAGACTACTGCTGTCAGTGTCTCTAAAAAACCCTTTTAACTACACATGTAATGTACATCCAATCCAACGTTCATCATAAAACGTATGTTGTTAACGTATGTCGTAACTTTGTGACTAAAAAATATTGAAAAAGTCTGATCTAGTCTTGATTTAGTCCTGGTTCAGCCATGGTTTGGCCTTGGTTTAGTTCTGGTTTGCATTTTATCAAGATCTCATTTATTTCCACACAGCTTTGCATATAACGTGTTTTCCTTACACTGTAGAGCCCTATTTCATTACTCCTAACTTCCTCTTGACACAAAATTGCTCCAATGAAAGCGTGTCGTGTTGCTGGTTCATGGGCGCTGGCAAAGGGCTACTATCATGAGAGGTAATTTACAGTAGAGGCTTGGCTCCAGTCACACAATACACTCATTGTACATACAGGCTGTTTATGGAGTGATCCTGGTGGTTGTAATGTTAGCGTCCCCCCCGAGGACTTAGTTGTCAGGCCACAGGGAAGACTGTATAATAATGATAGGAATAACATTCACTTTTACCTCTGTAGATGCGTAATGCCCGGAGTTTGTGTCAGTTAAAAAATGTGGGAGAAGTCAAACTGTGCACTGAGTCACAATATTTTAAAAGCCATTTATAGTAAAGATCCTGTAACGTTTCCCTCCATAAACAACCCTCAGAGGACACATCATGTGAAAGAGTAAGAGGCAGCTGGGACAGGAACATGGAGTAGACACAAAGGGGTAGCATTGTGGAAAGATTTCATTGATATAATCCCAAAGAGAATGCTGCCAGAAGTTGTAGAGTAGTCAAAATTTTAAGTATAAAGTAGTATAGTAGTAGTATTCTTTAGTAGTCTTTCGGTGATGTCTGGTATTTCCAAACAATAAATTGAAATTAGAAATGAAATGACTACTATACAAAATAACTCGAATTAAAAAATATAATTATTTTCTCACTTCTTCTCACACTGCATGCACCATTTCGTCGGTAAAGTACAGCCAGAAATTGTAGTTACATTAAAACCATATTAAAAGGTTTGACACTATTCTTAGTTCCTCAAGTAAATGTACGACACTATCTCTGAACATTGCCATAGACACTCAATGTAACAACTTCCTGATCAAGAAATACAGTCGATGTTGTGAATGTCTTCCTGAAGCCTGTTTTAGCACCACTCCCCTCCAGAGAAGAACTCAAATGTGAAATCAATATAGAAACTGTAGCTTACTTAAAGAATCCCTGCTCAGCCTGGTTCAGACAGCAAATCATCACACTTCATATCTGCCCTTCAGTGCAAACATTTCTGTCAGTATTTGTGGCAAAATTGACAACCTTGTTTTTATCAGTTTGCAAACCAACTTTACTCACAATACCAACGCTGAACATAAATCAGTGTTACAATGCGCCATCATTCTTCTTCTAGAACTCTTACATTTGAAAGCTTAGACAGAAGATTTCCAGGCCCCAGACACTATTGCCCTTTGGCTCGACTCCCCCCCTGTGAGCTCTGAAAACCACACAAAAAGCTAGCAGACAATGCACATGCTTGACGATCCCCACGGCTGAGCTGACATACCAGAAGCATATCTCTTCTTGCTACTGTCACAGAAGTCTCGGCTTCCTTTCTGGCAGCTCCTAAAGCTTCTATCTGCCTCAACCTGTCCTTCCTTTTCTCAAGGGTTCAGTGGGTTAATGAGCGCTCTTATTTCCCAGCCTCTCACTTTAAGGCATTCAATCAAGTCTTTAAAGGTGAGACACTACGGGTGAAAACAACATCTGTGCAGTGGACAATTTTGAGGCCAGCTTGATCTACATTTCACTCAAAAATATATCAAAAGAATAATACAAAATATCCAAATTGCACATTGAGATGTTTATCGCATTACATTTTCAACCTGAGTTCAACCTGAAGGTTTCACAGATATCACCACTTCAGTAGCATCAACAAAAGCAGCAGATTTTCCCGTCCATACTCTGAAATGATTTGTTGATGCTAATAAAATATTTGTTTGGAAATCAAGGAGGACAAAACAGGACGAGTTCTGTATATGTGCTGCAGCTCTAACAACTGAGCAAAATATGAATTTAAATTGATCCAATATTTTGTGCTTGGATGTTATGTGAGCATATGTGAGGCCTAATTTACATATTGCAAAAATAAATTTTACACTAGTGGAACAGTGTTTGCTCTGCAACCGGCGGGTCGCCAGTTCAAATCCCCACCCGTCGTTGTGTCTCTGGGCAAGACATTTAACCCACATTGCCTATGAATGAATGTGGTTGTGTGATGGTCAGAGGGGCCGTAGGTGTAAAACTGGCAGCCACGCCTCTGTCAGTGTGCCCCAGGGCAGCTGTGGCTACACAAGTAGCTTACCACCATCTGGTGTGAATGAGTAATGTAATTGTAAAAGTGTTTTTGAGTCTTGAGAAAAGCTCTATACATTTATTATTAATTTTAAAAGTTCCTCAGTTCTCTTATGGAGGCTCACCTGGAGTTAAAATATCACAGTTAAAGAAATCACTATACAGCAAAAGCAAGAGCCTGGGTCTACGTGATAAATCTATGTCTATGTGAGATACATTTAATCAGCAGTGGTTTTACACTCAAACTAGTCGCTGTCTCCAGCCATTTAGGAATGTGTGGCCCTCGTTGTCAATGCCACCAAAAATAGAAGAGGGGGCCATTAATTAGTCCTCAACATTGTTCTCCTGCTGCATTGACTTCTTAATGGACAGAGAAGGACCATGTTTGTATTCCCATCCCGTCAATGACACAGGGCTCTCAGGGGGAGCTGGGATGGGGTATTATGTCATCTCAACCATGCCCCTAGGAAACTGGACCTCGGCAGCTCTTTTTGCGCTTTCCCTCTGCCCTCTTCTTCATTAACTATGTAGGAGCAAGATGAAGGTCTGGAAGAGCTAGATAAGGTTACTCACAGCCCCCTCTGCCCTGACTTGGATATGTATGTGCTCAACCAGTGGTGTCGAATTTATGATGGACCACATACTGCTGAATAAGAATTACAGAATATATAGAATAAGGGTGTGCAAAATGGCGCTAAAAGATAAAGTTATTGCGAGCTAATATGGGAGAATCATGCTACAGTACATTCCTGTATGCTTGGCTAATAATTGTGATATTCCTTTTTTAACATTGCCCACCCCTAGCATACATACACGTAAGTAATAATGATGTTTAAGCAAACTTACAGACCACTATCCAATAATGTGGCCACAATGTAGTCCTCTCACCCTCGACCCTCAGGTTCAAGGTATTGTGTGGCCATTCAAGACATGATTTTTGCAGAGCGAACTGCTGCTTAAAGGCCTTTTTCCTGTTTTTGGACCATTTTCTTTTTTAAACTCTTGTGCAAAGAGATCTCAAAAAAGCAGCCATTTCTAAAATTCTCAGACCAGCCCGCCTGACAACAACCACCATGTCAGATACAAAGTCACTTACATTGTTTTTCCTTCTGATGCCTGCATTGAAATACAGCAGTTTGTCATTATTATCTCTTGGACATATCTGGACGATTAAATGCACTGATTTGCTGCCGTGTGATAATCCACAAATAAGCAGTACCTAATAAAATGGCCAGTGAGTGTACACAAAATACTAGATCTTCTTTTCTAGTGCCAATAACAATATATATGTGTTGGTTCATCTCAGTAACCAACACATATACCACCTGAGGGCCAGATACCTCTCTTCATCCACTCTCAGTAAACTCACAAATGTAGTCAGACCACCTACCTTTCCCAACACATACACTCGGCATGTGACACACATGTACAAACACATACTGAACATACAATCTCAAACAGATGGGTTTTTCCAAGTCGCCTTTGTTTGGATGAGAATCCCACTCAGGAGCAAGCAGATGAAGTAAATGGCTTCAGGTGTTGTGGCATTATCTTAATGCTTTCCATAACTGACGGCCCGTAGTACACTTTACACAAAACATCGTTCAGCAGACATCGCCTCATTGAGGGAAAAAAACGCTGTGGCATAAAAATGGCTCACGCAGAGAAGTTACAATTACACTTTTCCAAACATCCAGAGTCATATCATTATATTACTTCTGTGGATGTATTTCAGCTTCAGATTTTGCTTTCAGGACTTTAACCAAATTTTTCATTAGTGAGTTATCTAAGACTGTAAATCACTGTCACTGAGAATTTGTTTTCAAAAATAAAAATGAGGAAGAAACGACCACAAACAGCCAATGTGATATCTTACAGCAGTTTCAGATGTCTTGAAATGAAAGCTTTAATTGTGCACATTCACGTTGGGGAGTCACATAACACTGGAGCCTATGGGATATAGGATTGATTGCCTGCAAGAGGGTAATTTTGATCTCTATGGTTGTTGCTCTATAGAATTTTTCGATTGTATCTGTTTACCTATAGAAGACACAGCAAAAACACATAGGCTTTCCCAGTATGTGTTATTTTAACACTTGATTTGGGCGTTTCTTCTGTCCAATACGCCACGACTTTACCCTACAAGACTTTTCACAACTTTTAATGAGTTGACATCCAAGTTTGACGCCAATAATGTTAGGATGTAGATTTTTGTGCGTTACCTTGAGCAGCTGTGGTTTCCAGCAGCAGGATGAGCCAGAGCACAGGTAGAAGCATCTCCGCGGCGGGTCTGAGCACTCCTCCTCCGCCTCTGCCAGTCCGTGCGCGGCCGTACCCCATGATACAACAACTCCGGTCCACGGCAAGTCCCACTCACTCACTCACAAATAATGCACTCACAAACTGACCGTAGCTTCACACTGGGGGCTGCAGTCCAATATAAACCCTTTAAGCCAAAAACAGAGTTAAAAGGCAGATTGGTATAAAATAAATCTCCGGTCCTGCGACTCAACAAACACCTGGAACGTTACAGATTATTTAAAAGGTGTGCATCGCGGTTCGTCAATGAGGAAGAAGCACCAGAAGCTAACTCCTTTTCCCCGTGTAAACGATGCAAACACGGTACAGTCATGCTCCGTATGTTTTCCAAGCGCAGGCAAAGTCCTCCAGTGAGTCGCGCCTCGCTCCGTGCAGGCTGCTGCTGTGTGTGTGCGCGCTCCTCTGACGGGACTGAACCGAGAGAAGGAGCCGTATCCCAGGGCGACAGCCACCTCGCTCCTGCAGCCAATCACAGACAAGTGCTGTACGGAAACCTGGTGAACATCAGCCCGAGAAGCGAGTCCGTCAATAAGATGCAGGCCCGGTAGAAGCATTGATTAACAGCGGTTAAGTCTAGCGTGAACTATGCTTGGTCTGGTTTTGGTGAAGTCAGGGGCGGATCTACCTGGAGAGGATTGCAGAAGCCTTTGTAATGAAGAGACGCGTATATTTGCAAACAATTAGACAAAGGTACAAACCGGGATATAATAAATCACAGACAAGCAATTTTTTAATTTATTTTATTATTTATAATTATTTATTTTTGATTTTATTTTTCAACTAATATTGACTATTCATCAACCAGAATCAGCACATTCAAAAGTTGGAGTAGCCAAGAAATGACTTTTGGCTGTCTGATAACATAAACCATAAAGTGGGCGATTGTGCTTAAGGGAGTCCAGATAACAAAGTAGTAAATAGATTATGTGGTGCTGGTTGAAATTTACAACTAAAAATTCACTGGCCCTGGAGAAAAATCTATCTATGTTGTGTTAATTGGCTTTCTCCTTGAGGAAAAGATGATTGCCTTTAATTAAATAGATGTCAGCAGGTTGAGAAAGAATCATGCATGTTTTTCCTAATAGCGAAGCCTCTGTGTTAAGTTGGACTTTACATAAGGGAGTGTATTGACTGCACAGATGTATGTAGTATTTCAAACAGGTGCTTCCGTCCTCTGTGTGTAGGGGACATAAATCGTCATTAATTTAAGGCAGGCACTGGAACAGGAAGGCATAATTTTTCTGAACGGACCCTTGTTGCAGCCACTGTAATTGTTATTTAGGAGTAGTTAAAGCATGTCACACGATCGATAATGAGTTCAGCCTCACAAAAAACACATATAGAAACACATACACATACACACACACATACACAGAAACGCACACAGACACACACAGACAAACACAGAAAAACACATACACAAACAGACACACACAGAAACACACACAAACACACACAGACACAAACAGACACACACCAACACACACAGACAAACACAGAAACACACACAGAAACACACATACACACACAGACACACACGGAAACAAACATACACAGACACACACAGAATCACAAACACACATACACACACAGAAACACGCACAAACACACACAGACACACACAAACACACACAGAAACACACATACACACAGACACACACGGAAACACACAGACACACACAGACAAACACACACAGACACACATAGAAGCACACACAGACACACACACACACAGAAACACACACAGAAACACACACACAGACACACACAGACAAACACACGCAGACACACACAGAACACACAGACACACACACAATCACACACAGACACACACAAACACACACTTACACACACAAACACACACAGAAACACACACAGACAAACACACACATACACACACAGACACACAGAAACACAAATACAGACAGACACACACACAAACACACACAGACACACACAAACACATATAGACACACACATACACACACAAACACAGACAGACACACACAAACACACACACACAAACACACACAGACACACACAGACACACACAAACACATATAGACACACACAGACTCACACAAACACATTTGCCTGTTACTCTGCAGAGAGGAGTTTGTCTCTGATTGTGATAAGTGTGTAATTACATATGCATGACAGATGTCTAAGGAAGGCCCCGGACACTTTGTGATTAATGTGAAATATGAGCTTGACACTATCTCTGCGACTTTTAAAAGACAAGGGTAATTTTCACTGTTTCTGACATTTTTGAGCTGTGATGTTAGTGATCATTAGTGATCCGGTTGGCATTTCAGTTTTGAGCTACAGATGCAGGAAATAGCTTTTTTCCATTTTTTGTATTAATTAGGGGTTATAATGTCATTAACAGCTATCATGCATGAGGGTTGCACTGTGTATCATGGCATCTGCATCACACATAAAAAAAATTGTATTTCTGTAAAACAACTGCCCGGAGGCTCCAATTAAATGAGTCCTAATGCAGTCCAAAATCTAGACATGGTTGAATCCTGGTTAAGTTCCGGTAGTGTCTAGTAATATTTGATATATCCTCAGTTTGCATGACTTGTCCAAACCCTTGCGTTGCATCATAAATCAAAATTGAAGTCAAGTTGAACTGTGCCCATCATTTCTAGAAGCCAATCCTACCAGTGTGCAAATATGACCTCCATATTGCAATATTGGACATGAGTATTGTATGTTTTTCTAATATTGTGCAGCTCTATGGTGGTGATTAATACCAAAGACGTAACAAGATCCTGTAAATATTCCCTTGGTATGGCCACAGTCCATGTTTGCTCCCTGGAGATGCATTCAGGATGCCGTCAACACATTCTACTTGATCCCAAAGGTGCTCTGTTTGGCCAAGATATGACGAGAGCTCAAGCCTTGGGGAGACACTTAGGCCACGCTCATGTATATCTCAAAGCTATGTTCAAAAACATCTTTCTGTCTCTATTCACGTTTATTTAGAGGGAATACCACACACCAGCCCTAGGAGGAATCCCACTTCTGTCCACAAATGTCATAAAAGAAATGTCTCCAGGCCTTACTCAATCCCTTTCCAGTGATGGCTCACATAGACCCATTTTGGTGGTCTTTGCTGAGTGGAGTGGAAAGCGGTAAAGCCCTGTACGGTTGCAGCCCATCCAATTCAAGGTTAAATGATGTGTGCTTTTTGAAATGTCCTTCTGCACACTGCCACTGTACGGAGCTGTCATTTATTTGTGGCCTGTTAACTCCAACAAGTTTTGTCACTCTCTGGTGACTTCTTCTCTCACAGTAGCCACTGAGGTGCAGGCTCAAAACTGGCATGAATAAGCCAGGCCTCTGCCAAAGCCATCACGGGACTGAAAAGCTAAAAAAATAAATAAATAAATAAATTCTTCAACCTTGCAAGGCATAATTTACATGATGAGTGGGTGGAGTATGCTTGTTCTCCCAGTGATACCATGGGTTTTCACTGGTTTGTTTCATTTGATTAATCCTGAATGCTTAGGCGTTGACCTTCTCAAGAGCTGAAAACACTTGTTTCACCTTACTGTGGTTTTATTGTTTGCAAAGGCTGTAATTGTGATGTAGGTGTTTTTTTTCTGCAGAGATAAAACAATAACTTCCAAAAGACATTTTCAAAATAAATTTTAAAAAATGAGAAAATATGATGGGAACCAATTTAATTCAGCTTAAAAATGACACAATATGGCCCTTTAAGTAACATAACAGTTATGACATCATGTAAGACTGAACCAAGAATAGGCAAGGTTTAAATCCATAACAAAAATAAATCTCGTCCATTGACATTTGAAATTTCGAAGGTAAGAGGAAACACGTGTATGGTGTAAAGTCAGTGCAGCCCCATGTAAGCTCTCGGGACCAGAGCTGTGCCTGGAGTGAAAAGCCTGAACACGAGTGTTATACAGAGGTGCAAATGCCCTTCTGATTTTCAACCGTGTACAGCTCATACACACCTCTGAAAGCCTCACAGACAAAGGCAGCTCTGCTTGATGGATCTTAGATGGATGTCTCCCTGGAAACTTGACACTGAAGTGCATGCCAACCCCAGGAGAGCAGCCCTATTTGAAAAAATGCAAGTGTATGAAATAAACAACTCCTACAAGGCTTCAGTCATAACATTTTGAACTCTTTAACCATTCATACAAGAGCAGATGAACTTTTGAACCTTTTGTATGTTGAACCATTGATAATTTGAACTGAGTCACAGACCTACAGGAGTGTTTAACTCTACGTCAGTGCTTCACTTTGTAAAAGCCAGGAGGAATTTGGTCATGAAAATGAATGTGCGCGCTGCAAAGCAGTTACCGCCTCATATTGTAACCATGTAGTAACCTTTCCTGAAAAACCCATCAAAATTCACATGAAAGCAGGACCATCGATGAATTTTGCTAACAAAATCTACATTATAACTATATACAGCACTTCATGTTCACAGGTCACTGTGTCAATTGTTCATCAAAAGTTACTAGTCATGTATGTATTTATATCTTGTGTAGTGTGTAATGTGAGAAAAATGGCTTTACAATTCTCAGAAAACGTGTTTAATTTTGTAGCAAAGCTTGCAAATTGTGTGTTTTATAGCTTTTATGCAGGGCAGATATATGTTCTAATAGTTGGCAATAAACACTGAGCTCATTTATATACATATAAATCAGTCGAAATGTGTGTATAAAATCTACCTGGAGAAGATGGTTAGTAAAAATCAACCCACATTTGACAGGTGAGTGAATATATCAAGTGTAATAGATGCAATGGTATCTATTGTGGTTTCAATTAAGCGAAGCACATTAGGACGTCTTTCCTTCCTCTTTTACCATAAAACCATGTGTACTTAATCGGATCTGTTTCTCGGCAGTGTCCATGTCCGACGTCCATGTTTTCCTGCTCATCGCCTATAACCCTTTCTCGTCAGTCTGCTGATCAATTAGACCCAGTGACATTCAGTCAGACGGATTGATAGGGAGACTAACTAATGGACAGATATCCTTGCAGACGAATGATAATGCAATGTAATGTAGTTTGTATATGTGGGCCAAGCTATCACCATTCCCTTCAGCGCACACACAAACTAGCCTCTTTCTCATTTTAAAGATAAACATCACTGAGCGAAAATGGAATTGGAAATTAATCACAGCTATAAATTAAGTCACCTTTAGGGATCTGTTTCCCCCTCGTCCGCAGCATTTCAGGTAAGATAGCCAAAGTTGCAGGATATTAAGAAAACCCGAATGATGACAAATGCTATTACAGATGATTTGCACACAAAGCACTGGTTTAGGGCAGTTTTTTACAGTTCTGCACCTCAGAGACAGTGAAATGGTACGTGCCACACAATAAAGCTGAAATGGTACGTGCCACACAATAAAGCTGCTTCCACTCGCTTTGGGCACACTTTACTGCCGCTCTTGATATCAGTATTAAAAGTGATTTGCAGCGCCGTATGTGGCAAGGAATCAAAACTTAATTTAGGCAGATAAAGATGCCATTTGGGAGAGAGATAAAGTGCTGCATCATGGGAGATGTGTTCCCCGGGCCGCTCCCAGCTCCTCACCCTCACAGCGCCCTTAAGATTTACTAGCTCTTTTTACCCTGCTCCATAAAACAGCAAATCTGCTCGCCAGGCGACACAGGCAAATGTTAATGGATTCATTTGTCAAGAACCTTCCACTTATTTACAGTCTTCTTCCATTACCATCACTCCTCGACAAAAAAAAAAACAACAGAGAAACAGTGGCCAAAGTCAAATTATCGATTGGCTTGTCCATCACCATAATGTAAGTCACCTTAAGATGTCATAGTGGTGACCAGGTCAGTCTTACAACATGGGACATCACACCTTTCCTCCACCTTGAAAGTCATGTGGTAGTAAATTGTTTTTTAGTGGGGTCAATTACCAAGCTGTACTAAACTAGTCCTGCAACCATGTCTTGTTTCTGTACTAATAACAAAGTCAAATGTATGTGTGTGTTGTTTTTTTCTGTACACATCCAAATAAATCATTCAATCATTCAAGACTAACGTAAAGTCAAGTGGAATTGCAAGGGGCTGTGCGTGAGCAGAAAAAGCAGGAAAATGTATCTGTTAATTATTGCGTCTTCCTCAGAGGGTTGCCAGGCAACTAATGCAGAGTCTAATAAATACGTATAAAGCATGCCACAAAATAAATATCTTGATCTGTAATGCACAATAAAACACTGCTCAAACACTGTAAAAATGATTGCATATTTAAGAGAGCGTGATAAAAGATACTGGGAGATTGTGGGAGGTTGACTGTTGCCATTCTATATACAATCTACACAAGAAATATATATACATTTATTTTTGTTTTAATGATGCATGGTAAGTTATGGTATTCATATACAAATACATGGAGAGATATACAGTCAGAAGCAGGTAAATACATTACAAAACCAGTCTCACCAAAAATGTTCAAAATGACTTGTGGCATTGGGGGTTGTTGCTCCTCAGACCACCAGGAGGGCCCTGGTGTGAGCACTGACGTAAGCCAGACCTTGACCCCTGCTGCAGCCATTTGAGTCCAGGCTCATGTTTGAACAGTGAGCCTGAAGAAGGTGAGAGCCCCACAGAGGCACAGACATGGCACCAGTCCATGTCTCCACACATATCTTATATCTCCTCTGCTCAGATAGTGGGCTGCAGTGGCCCAAGGATCAAAGCTCTCTGCTCCACTCGGCTTACTATGACCAAACCTGGCTAAATTAGATTTTAACCAACTAAATATTGGAGTCTAACTGATGTTTAGCCAAAAACACTAACTCATGTAGAGGCTCAGGCCTCAAAGCAGTAATATTGGTGCTATCTAATCTTACTGCAGCAGAATATTCACAACAGTGCACAGTTATAAAGGCAACACAATCTAATGCCTTGTGTCTATACAGCACATTTATATAAACTAAACAAAATATAAACAGCACTTATTTAAAATGCCCTGCTCTCTAAATAGTGTATACTGTTTCATATCCTGTTAGTTTTATAATGAAACTAGTGCTTAATAAAGCTCTTGACTTTATGACCACTGCTGACAACACTTAAGCAGCAGAGCAGCCTGATTCACTGTTTAATAAACACTGACTTCACAAGGAAGAAAACTATTTGACAGTGTACTGCTGCCTGCAGTGAGTGTGAGCCCTCTGAGGTTTGAGCGTGGCCAGTGCTAACAGCTCCTGATTATGTCTAATTCACTCACACTGGGGTTGACCATCCATACAGCTGTTTGTCCACATTTATTTCCACTTTCAAACTCTGTCTCTTCCCTCCTCCACAGTCCCCACCTCCCGTCCTGGGAAATGGTTTGGCCTTTCTGAAGTAAACAGACATTAATCACTGTGTGAGAGGATATTGTCCAAGGGACAGCCCAAGGCATTTGGAGGGGGCCACACAGAGGCACATGGGAGCAGGAGATAGATGCTGTAGGGGTGCAGGGTGTTATGGCCCCCTATGGGACGTGTACCGCACCAGCTGATGGGGTCAGCCTGTCCACCTTGGGTAACTGTGTCAAGGACAGAGTGAAGGAGGCGGGGCTTAACTCACAATGAATTACACGGAAACTAGAGCAGCTCACAAAGCTCTTTGTTTCATCTGAAGTTTTTCTTCTTTTTTCAGGGTAAACAGAGTTCGGGTGTGGGGATAAACATAAATTAATAAGTGAGCTGTCATGAATATGAGCGAGTCAAAGAAACATCACAGAAATCTGCTGCTCAGAGTCAGGAGTATCCTCTGAGTATTTACATGTCTGTCTACAACACTGTTATTATCACACTGTCTAATCTAATGTGTCAAAACCTGAGCCTTTTCAGGAAACCTACTTCACATAAAAACGAATGAAATGAAGATAACTAACGATGTATGATGGTGCAGTATCTTTAATCACTTGAAGACTGGAAAACAGTTGAACCATGAATAGAAAGAGTACATCATCAAGTACTTCACTGAGTACACAAAAACACAAAGTCTAAAGAACAAATACATTTAATGTGGACATTCTAAATCGAAAACTGCAGATGGATATTATGGTGATTTTATCAGTATGAGTGAATATATAAATATATATAAATATTCAATTCACTGCACAAACACACATCAATTTGCCATATATAGTGCAGTAAAAATGGATGAGGATTCATAAAGTATTTTCTGACCTTACATTGTCTTTTCTGTTTTACCAGCTTTTAGTTTTTTTGCGTTTGATGCATTTTGATAATCCTCTGAAATGTCCTTAGGCCATTAGCTGCAGCTCACATCGTTAGTTAGCCCAGTAGCTCTCAGGCAGACACTTAGAGACATATGTTCCTCGTCTTAAGTGCTGGCTGCAGGGATATTGATGGTTTAAAAGCCGTATAGGAGATCATTGAAGAGACTTGTGTGGCTTGGTCCCTAGTAGGACCATAGTAGACACTGTAGTTGTGAGAATGGCAGAGCTGGAAAGTGGATGTTTTCATATTAATTGATTCAAAAGAGTATATCCTAACAGAGAGCAATGAATGCAGTGTGTTTCCATCTCTGCACAGGTAGGGAACTGAAAGGTCAGTCACTGCAAATACGCTGACGGTTGGACACAACAAAGCAGCAATAACGGTTTGATTACAATCAGTAACAGCTGCCAAACCATGGATATAAAAGGCCAAGTATATTTCATTTATAAAAGTTCATGTTCAGTATAAAGAACATTGAGCTGTTTTTCTTTTACAGGTAACACTTTTTGAAGTCTATTGGAGTTCAAATTGACAGACCTGGTTTAGACGTGATTTAGATCTGACTCATGCCCAGTTTCACATTTAGACCTGCTTTAGTCCTGGTTCAGTTCACTGTGTTCTGAAGTAGTACTTTGTTTAAAAAGTATAAGAACAAATGATTTGGTTGAATTTTACATTTTAGTTTGAACTTATACCAATGAATACAGTTTTCCACAGACACACATTATGACTGCACAATATCTTGTATCTTGTCTTTGCTTGAATTAAACTGACCAATAATTTCACCAAAATGTCATATTTAAAAGTTCAGTCAGATTTTCGACAATAATTAATCCTCTGTTTCTCTTCGGTTTGTCAGCTCCTCCCTAATTAGACTTTCACATTTGAAAAGTCATTTAAATTATTTTCTTCCTGCTTCACTTTGACAGTATCTTTCCCCAAAATCCAAATTCCTCATAAATGAGATAAGAAAGCCTGATGTAATGTGGTGTGGCATCTGAGCTCTCCACTTTCCTATAGTCGCTTTCATCTGGTCGTGCGGAAGTGGGGCTGTTGTTCTGTGTTGGAGTTTGAGTTTCAGTGCCGTGTTTTGAAGTCACATGACACAGCCGGAGATGCTTGTACACCCGCGTTTGAATTAGGCCCGAGTAAAGGGCTGTGCATGAGCTGATGTATGGGAGTGTCAGCTCTGTCTGTTAAGCATGATTTATGAACGCTGGAGGCAGCGGTAATACAGCCGCCGCACACAGGCTACTGTAAACACAGTGTATGACACCTAATGAACGCTCACAGAGGAGTCACTTCACATTCCACAGTGGAAGTGTCCCATTCAAGGATCAAAGCTTCATACAACCCATCAAAAAAGTGCATTTACTTGATTAGACCTGAATTCCCAAGCCCAATGGAAAAACACAATTTAATATATTTCTAACTTGTTTACACAGTGTGAACATGCCATTCTCGTTCTCTGTCACAGATCATTTTAATCAGCCTCATTCATACGTATACTGATCTCCAATGCCATCCATCTACAAATGAAAAGTGTTTCCCGTTGAGTTATATTTTATTGGTAATTTGAAGCATTTCTTCAAGTAAAGTATATTTTGATTGAAATCTGGCACAAGCAGTGTGATAGTGGTGGGGATAGCAGTCGTTGAATTGGTGTACTTGTTGGTGTACTTTTTTTTACTTTAAATGGTCAAGCCTGTACCTGTGATGTATAGTTTAGTATAGTAGTGTATAGTATAGTATAGTAGGAGTATTAAAAAGGTACCTTGAAAACAAAAAAGTTGTCCAAAAGAAATCACTTAAGCCAAAATCTAAATGATCTTATCTCTCTTCAACCACAGTCGAAGTGCGGATCATGTTCTACTGTAACTCGACCCCGGGCTCATCAAAGAAATTCCAATAAACATCATGGACATTTCCCAGAGAGTGCATCCTGTTGGCTTCCTGTTGGCTGGCCGTGCTGATGGGTGGGGTCAAGCTCCGAGGCCCCTCCATTACTCAGCACTAGGGGCCTTAATGTATCATCTGATCTACACATCTGCTGAATGGGGGGTACATGTAAACACAAAACACTAAGAAGGAGGGGAACACGGGATTGCTTGGTTTTAGATCCTTGTTGCCTAAACAGGGAGCCATTACCAACACGGACACAAACTCAAGTCAGCACAAGGTCGAATCAATGTAAAATGCACTGATTTACTTTGTACTCTTCAGAGGTCACAGTTAAGCAAGGAGATGCCTTGGGGAATACCAAAATGTGAAAATGCTAATAGTTTTTTCTGCTTGTGGGTACTGAACACATAAAGGGCACAGGGAGTGTGTAGTCTCCTTTTTCTGGGAATGACCTGCTTGTCTCATTAATAGGTTTGGTGCCGGAGGGGAACAATATGCAAAGCAAGCAAAAAAAATGGAAATCAAAATGTTTTCTCCCCCTTGAGGGGGCCGCCCCGGTGGGGGGGGGGGTGGGGGGGGGGGTGGGGGGGTGGGGGGCGGGGGGGGGGG
>JAVQKC010054701.1:0-21106 GCA_036025475.1 Philypnodon macrostomus
CACAGTTTTGGCCCGTTATTAATTAATTACTTAATTAATATTCATCAAAGAAGTACCCAAATCGATACAGTTCTGCGTCTTTATGGTATGTACCTGTGTGCAAATGTTGAAACTGATCCGGCAATTAATTTTTTGAGTTATTGCGTTCACAGCTAGGATCTGCGGACGCGGACGAACACCGACGTGATTCCATAATATTGTCGTTTCGCTGATATAATAAGTCAAATTGTGTTGTCTTTGAGTTTTACTTATGCCCTTTAGAGTTTCACCCTTGATATTGTGATAGCTAAAAACCCCAAACCACCAACTGTTGTGTTATCCGTCATACTGTGTGCACTCTGCGGCAGCTTTGAAGGCTTCCCCGCTGAGAACCACAAAGCCATATCCTCAATCTGTCACCCTCCTGCGCCCAAGACGGGAAGGAAGTGGCTAATTCAGCAGCATATACAGGAAACAGGAAGCTATTTTAAAATTTAGGGAGGAAACTTCTTTTTGCTAATGTTTTCAAACCATAGTAAGCATTTGTAATCTGATTCTGTGATTTGTTATTTTTACAGCCACTCCATTAAGTTACCTTGGTTTTACAGTGTATAAGCTTACATTAGATGCTGATTGAAAAATAACTCTTTTTACAGTGGGCAGACTCCAGCAGAATCTGACTACCAGTTGCTTGAAATCGCACGGCGCTTGGAGATGTATGGCATCCGCTTGTATCCTGCAAAAGACAGAGAAGGAACTAAACTGAATCTATCTGTAGCCCACACAGGGGTGCTAGTTTTCCAGGTAAAAAAAAAATATAATTTTTGTATAACTTCAAAAAATAATACTTGAATACGCAGGAGGCAGCATGGTCACAGAAAGACATGGAGTTGTTACTGTAATAGCCATATGGGTCATACACAGAGCCCAGTTAATGGTCCTATACTTCAAATGGTGTTAAAAGACTTGAACCACACTGACCTCATTAAGTCCTCCCTGTGCATATCGTCAAGAATATTCTGACTTTCAAATATTCCCCAGATTTAAAAAAAATATTGCTGACATGGCTAATTAGTTTTTACAGTCCTCCACCCAGCACAATGTGTCGGTCAGCAGTTTCTCAATCAAAATGGTTTGACATAACTAGAGGACATTTTGGTGTAGAAAGGCGGTTCATTTGTCAAATTTGCTTACTGCGTTTGCATTTTTTTTTAGGGGTACACAAAAATCAATTCCTTCAACTGGTCCAAAGTTCGCAAACTCAGCTTCAAACGCAAACGATTCCTTATCAAGCTGAGAGCAGACCCTTCTGTGAGTCAACATAAAAAATCTCTTCTCATTCTACCCACCTGCTCCTTTCATTGTGCATACTTTCATTGTATTTATTTTTGGTTTATGCACTCTAGCAAAATGCACACCATGACACGCTGGAGTTTGCTATGGCCAGCCGGGACTGCTGTAAGATTTTCTGGAAGATTTGTGTAGAGTACCATGCATTCTTCAGACTGTTTGAGGAGCCCAAGCCCAAACCCAAACCCATCATTTTTACCCGAGGATCATCTTTCCGCTTCAGGTAAAATGAATAGAAAAATTGTCATTGATTTTATTGCCTATTGTGGCTTTTTATAATTTGTATTTCTTTTTGCAGTGGTCGAACCCAGAAGCAAATCATTGATTATGTTAAAGACTCAGAGCTAAAGAAGATCCCATTTGAAAGGTAAAGTGCCCCATTATATGATTATGTGCAACTTGTGTACCGTTTTCCACAAGCAATATATCCCTGCCGAGCGTCATCTGGGTCACAACCAATCAGCTCCAGTTAGTGCAACAGACCCGAACCAGTAATACAATGTGTGTTTATTTTCTGATTGACCGAACACACACGGTTTGACCACAGCTGTTCCCTTTTTTCTCGCTTCAGGAAACACAGTAAGATTCTGTCCAATAGCAGCGCGCCCTCACAGTCGTCTTCCTTCAGGTCACAAGTGCCAAAAGAGGTAATCCACGTTTAAACACCAACAGATGGTAACAGGACTATTTGCATTTTGTATGTTTTTCATGCTGTGTAACCGTGGGCAGCACCTTTCACCCATCCCGCCTTGTGTGTGTGTTAATGTGATTATTGTAGTGTGTTTGGGGGTCACTGGAGAGACTTGGCATTGTATGGCTGCCACATCCATGTCATTCTGCCCCAGGGCAACTGTGACTACCAAGTAACTTAACTGGTGAAATTACCAAATGTTTTTTGTATTGTGTCTTTTGCAGAGTGCCATGTCTATCCCACTAGCGGACCAGACGGACTCAACCAGAATATCTGAAATTACTGGTACCGGGGACCAACAGATTGCAGTGACCAACAACAATGGCTTCCACGACATCCTGGCAGAGTCCAAACCAAACCACCACAGAAACGGATCCACGCCGGATCAACACCTCCTTAACCCAGGTCCATCCTGCAGGGCTAACAAAGGCAGCAGCTCTTCTATCCCTTACATAGACTGCAGCGACATAGACAGTGAATGTGAGAAGAAAAGCAGTCGGCCTACCAGGGGCTACTGCAATGATGCTGAGACTTTTGCTTATAACAAACAGCAAAAAGTTGGTCAAGTTGGGGTTCTTTTTGGTAATGCGAATGGGTTCTACCACACCAATCACCAGGGTTTGATACAGCAGCACGTTGTTAGGAGCACTGGCCAGTCGCCTCGTAAGTTTGTGTTGACAGATGAGGAAGTGTCACAAAATGGTGGCTCGTTCCATGGTCGCGTTCCTCTTCATAGCACCTTGTTGGACGAGATTTTTCAGGGAAGGGATGTCGGAGGCGTCGCGTTGGGGCGGCCTGTAGGTAGTGGGACTCGTAGCCAGTGCTCCAGTCCGGTGATAAGCAGCTTCCATCCGCGCACCAGTTCGCTAAGCCACGAAATGACAAATCAGCAGCACAATCAGCAGCCTCCACGATGGAATGACGGGGGGCATTATTTTAGCAAGCGCCCCGGTGTCCCCATCGAAATCCCCAATATTCCAACACCCCCTCCCAGTATGCCACCTAACCACTATGGCAGCTACTCCCCAATCATTTCCAGTCGCACACCCCCTCCCCACCTGGCCAAACCATTTAACAATAACAACTTTCGAAACCGCTCCGATACCGACCCCTTCATTCTTAGCCAGCTTACTTCTACCCCCCTACATCATGACCCGCAACACATTGGGATACTTACCCAAACACCTAACTCTGCCCCGGTGGAGCGCAAAATGATGGTAACTAACGGCAACCACAGGGCGAACCTCATGGTACCCGGTCAGGTCCGGTCTAATACGGTACAGCGCTTGTTTGGTCGTCAGGGGAAGTTGGCTAGCAACAACAATCAAAGTCAGCCAGTGCAAATGATTGATGGGTCCACCAGCAGCGGGACAGATACTAGCGATGGAGATTCAGACACTGGGAGTAGCATTTACAGCCAGCCGCTAATGTATGGTAACCCAGCCGCGGTGAGCTCCATGAATTCGGTCAATTCAAATGGTGTCAGTTCATCTCCGGTGGTAAATAGTAAGTTCTCATTTAGGAGTATGCAGTTGGATGAGGGAGAGGATGGGGAGGAAGAGGAGGAGGGTTGTTATAGGTTCAATGAGGAAGATATCGGAGGTCAGCTTTTCAGTTGTTGAGTGGAAAAAGAGATGAAGCTATGAATTTTGTACCGGTACGTAACCTTGTTTGTAATAATAGCTTAGCTTTGATTGAGAACATTTTTTATAGTGTCGAAAGTTGACCAATTTTTTAAATCCCCCAAAATATTTGATTTCAATAATGTCTTGTTTTGGCTTCACATTTGTTGTGATTGTTTTGGAAAATTTGGCTGATTTGAGAGTTATTGGAATCATCATAATTCACAAAAAATGTGCCATGTCTAAAAATATGTAAAGTAATTTGTAGATGAATATGCAAGCAATTAATACAATTTTGCAATATGTATTTTATTTTGTAGGAATGGTTCATTTTTACTTTTAGTATAAATTGTAGATGAAATGTGATATTAGATATTCTGGATGTGTTGTATTGTTGAAAGGACTGGCTTTAGGGGATGCACGGAGATGTTTTTTGAGGGCAGATGTTGTACAGTTTGTCTGAGGTCGTAGCTTTGATGTTGGGTTGGCAGTTTCTAGTGTGAAACCACAATGTTAATATACATTGTCCAGCTTACACTCCATCTAACTTTAGTTCCTCTTGCTTGTTCTTAGGATCATAGTATGTAAGTTATTCTGATCTTTTGGGAGGAGGAACACTCTAGCTATGGGCCAGTCTGCCTGTTCATGTCAGATGAGGTTAAGCTGATGTCCTTTTTTATCCCTGGAGCACTTTTTTAAGTTTCTCTTTGATTCCTGTCTGTTGTGGGCAAAGTTGCACTGTAATTTGTGGTAGAAGATATTTGTAGAATTTATATTTGAGGAAGAAAAAGACAAAGCATCAAGTCCCAAGAGTTTGAACATAATTGTTTATAATGTTAGCGGAATGGTAAACTAGATGCATTTTTATAATAACCACTTTACTATATTGGCATGTTGTGGACTTTCACCTTTTCCTCTCCTTTGTTGTATTTCTGTTTTCTACACTCAAATTATGAACATAAATCCGACATGCCAGCCATTGTCCTTACACATCTGACATCCATAGCTTCTGCTTTGCTTGGCTTGGCCCTTGGCACACATGCACACAACACCGTATAAAATGTCAATCTTGTTATTTGATCACTCATTTTAGCAACACAGTTGGGCTAGAATTGGTTTGCTTTGCTTGAGTTTGAAGATGTGATGTTATTGGATAAGTCACTGTAAAAACATAGGGTTATTCTTTTCAATGATTGACTTTGAATGTGTCCTATGATGTTGTATGTACGCACTCGTTTGAATTAGCTAATTTGTTATATATTCAAAATGGAGGATTTAACTTTTATTTGTCATCACAGGTTTTTGTCTAATCACTTCTCTGCACTGCTCCTGCTTCTTCACTGTTGGCACTGCAGCATTCACCCTTAACACATGTTTTTTAAGCATGTTGGTGGGGATTTTTTTTCTAAATGCATGTTATCAAGACTGTTCTTAATTGTGATCTACTCTTGTCTTTTTATGCTCAAATGGTTTCATTGGAAAAATACTGGTGCTATCTGAGATCCCATATGTACAATTATTGTGACTCTGCACTTGTGTTTTTCAAATGTAACAGTCATTTGAGCTTTGCCACAGGTTGTCACAAAACATGGCCGCTCCAACTCCAAAAAAGAACTTAAATGTAGACAGACACGCAAAGTAATATGTAATGCATTATGGAAGTTTAAAAGAATGCAAAAAAGCTCATAAGAATGGTTATTGTCATTAACATTGTTTTAAGGTGAACACACATTGTATGGCACATCGTTGGAGTTGGATCTGCTTTGTTTTCCTCCCACTGCTTGTCACTCAAAAGCACTTGCAGCAAACCACTCCCATTTTGTAATTTTTGTACATAGCCCTGTATGTATTCTGAATGTTATTGGGGATTTTATTTGCAGTCGTTCGAAAATGGCGGCATCTCTTCATAACCCTTGACTTGCATTTTCACTGTCCTCTTGTAACACAAGGTTTCTGCATGTTATTTCTTCACAATTCACTATTCTGTCGTCTGCTTTTTACTCATCTCTTCTAAACACTGTAACAGATTGTAAGCACTAGTCTTGAATAAAAAAATAAACGTCACAATTGGGAACTCCGGTATTTTCTTCGAAGGAGTATTCATCCCATTCGTCATCCATTGTTTTGTGTCGTAGAGCAGCAGAGACTAGATGTTGTTCGATCATGCTTGTTTGCCGTCTTCACATTTATGTTGACTTGTTTTTCTCATAGTAGAGTAGTGGTATTGTAGTTGTTGTTTGTGCGGTGGTAAGTTCTTTTATAGCACCCATCACAGATCGGCACTCAGTGGTTGCCATGGTTTTACCCATGATCCAGTTTGGTCTGTAACTGTGGACTCTTTGGAAGAAATGGCAAGTATTGAGTTCTAACTAAGTACATTGTAGCTCATCTTGTAGTGACGGTAGATGTAGAGTTGTAGGTTGAGATCTATTTTTCTTTGTCATTTTGAGGTTACTAGTGAAATCTACTAGTTCTATGGAATCCCTTTCTCCCCCAAATATTCTATTAAAATACTTACAATATGGCATACATCAAAATATTGTAGAAATAATTGACATAACTGCTGTATACATCTAATTGTATTCAATTTGAATTAATTTGATAGTCAATTTTAAAATCACTTTCTATGGCTGATTACTAATTATACTTTTACTAACATAATGATTAACACATGCTCCTATCTTCTGTCTTGTTATAACCTGTGGGAGCATGACAGCTGCATAGTTTGGGTTCATAAAAAAAAGCCGTAGTGTAGATTTCTCTAACTTTCAACATGCTTCACCATTCATCTAACCATAGCAATTGGTCTTGTACTCTCAAATGTGATATATTCTTCCTCCTTCCTCATTTTTCTCCCTTCCCTCTCCTCCCCTCAGGCAGCCCAGGCTCAGAAGACTCACCCCTAGGAAGCCCCCATGTGGTTGTCAACGGCAACGGTTCGGTAAATGGACAGGGGACGGATAACGTTCACGGTTCAAGCGCTCAAATTCCGGAGGTACGCCAGCTTTCCCCTCTCACCAGCCCGCTACTTACCGAAGCTGGCTATGTCCGCATTGAGGATGAGGAAGAAGCCAGGAGAAAGGTGGGTGGTGTGGTATTTAACATTGGATAGGAGAAGTGTCTTTAGATACATGGGTTGATCTCATTCTTTTATTTGCGTCCAGAAGTTTCCCACAGACAAGGCTTACTTCATAGCAAAAGAACTGCTAACCACGGAGCGGACCTACCTCAAAGACCTGCAAGTCATCACACAGGTATAAAATATATCTCACAAATGCTCTTTTTATCATATTCCAGCACACTGCAAGATCTTTTCAAAGCCATTTTGGGTTAAGACCAGCAGCTTTGCAGGCCAAGTAAACACAGTTCCCCTAAGTATACAACAGAAGCTAATGTAAAAGGACAGGAAGCCAAGAATGTGCACTTAAAGATTTAACGTTTCAAAGCTAGTTATTATAAGGTTTTAGTGTTGGATTGCAAACTAAAGTTGGACCAGGACGCTGCCTATGTTAGGACTAAGCCCTTACTTTTTGGGTTTAACTTTAGCATGTACTTTAACCATTTAGTTTGAGAAGGAAAAAAAATACCTAAATACATTCTTCACCGAGGAGCAGCAGACCAATCTTCAATAGCCAATATAATCACATTTATAATAATAGTAATCAGCATTGAATATGGTCAAGTTTAGTGTATAATAAACATAACAATATATTAATTTATTGAAGCTTGTGGCAGTAAATTTGAATCACACTCTTATGTAAATGCATTTTTTATTAAAATGGCTAAAGCATCCTACTGAGATTCTTCCTTTGTCTTGAGAGGACATGCAATAAAATCAGTCTTTTACACAACTGGACCACCATCACGGAGACCTTTTGGCTCCTACGGGCATTGACCTTGACCTTTGACTTTCCCAGTTGCAGAACCTCTCGGACCGTGGTATATGCCCACACAGTAGTTTCCACAGTTGCTTTGATGTGGGAGGAAGGCGTGCCCACGGCTGTTTTAAAACCTTCTTAAATATTTTCTTTGGCTGGCACCGCAGTAACCTAAAAACACACGCCCTCTCGGTCAGCCTTCCCCCGTCCCATCAAGTCTTTGAACAGCTGGGCAGCCATCAAACCACAGTAGCATTTGTTCAATTAGGTAATGCAAAAGTGGTCCTTCTGGGAGACTGCTAAATCCAATTGTGAAGCATTACTTTGCATATTATAATTTCTTGAAAAGAGCTTTGAGGCATGCCAGCAATAATGTATATTTTTTTTTTGAATGCTGTAAAAAGTATAACTCCCCGAACAGCATCCAATTACTAAGTCAGTTATTCTGGGACTTAAAAAAATATCATTATTGACTTATTTCTCGATTTTAGTCCTTCCAGAATGCAGTGGCAAACGATGAGGCCTTTCCAAATTCTGTCAAAAATCTCATCGTGGCAAATTATGAGCCAGTCTTCAAGTTTCATGAAGGATTTCTCAAAGAAGTGGAACAAAGGCTTGCACAATGGTTAGTACCTTTTACATTCTGCATCTTATCATAACACAGACCAGTCATTTCTGAAATAATCTGAATAAAAACAGTCACAGTTTTGCCCTTAAGTGACAGTGGGCAGGACAAAAGGCTGACTTGTTAGTGTTATTGTGTTGCATCAGCTGAATTGTCCCGGGCAGCTGTTCAAATATGAGGTGGCATCTTTGACAGTAACACACAACACAGTTCAATTGGAAGGGCAAACAGCCAGTGACCCTTGATGTTGAGTGACAAGGCACTAAAACGCTTTGCTTCCAGTAAGGCAATTGATTTCCTCATTAAAAAAAGCATTTGCATAGAAATACTGTAAATGCTTAAGCAACCATACATACATACATCCAAATGTAAAAATTATCTTCACAATGGCGATTCATAAGTCTTTAAAAACTACTTGGCTCTATAAGATAGTCTTTGGATCAGGCCCAAGCATATGCTGGGAAGATGAATGGGGTTGTGATGGGAATTGAATCCAGGCTTTTGTGATAACTATAGCTCTTCCCTGGCATCTACTGGTCAACAGAAGCAACTGCAATCTTACTTCTTTGTGTCTTCAGGGAGGGTCGCTCTAATGCTCACATCAAAGGAGACTATCAGAGGATTGGAGACATTGTTTTAAAAAATATTCAGGGCCTACGGGTACGTACTAATCTATCTATAGCTCATATGAAGGTGGTTATTCATTGTATTTTTCATTGCAGCAATTGACTGTCCATCTTCAAAAACATTCCGAATGCCTGGTTGAACTGGAGAGGTTGTGTAGGTAGGTGTCACTACAGATAATAGAAGTTATAGTGCATTTACATATATGCATAGTAGATTAAATGCTGCTGTTGCCTTAGGTCGGTCCGTAAAGTCGAGGCTCTTTGTCGAGACTTTGAGCAGCAGAGAGTGTGCTACCTTGCCTTCAATGTATTCCTCCTAAGACCCCTGCATCGCCTGCTCCATTACAAACTCATATTGGAAAGACTCTGCAAGCACTATCAACCCACGCACGAGGACTTCAGGGACTGCAGAGGTGAGACACTGTCTTTAACGAAAGTTGTGAATACCAGAAAATATATTAACTGCGTTTGTTCTTCACACAGCGGGCCTGGCTGAAATCTCAGAAATGGTGCTACAATTGCAAGGCACTATGATGAAGATGGAGAACTTCCAGAAGCTTCTCGAGCTGAAGAAAGATCTGACGGGCATCGACAACATGGCCACTCCCGGAAGGGTATTAATCTTGACTTATACGAGAACCCTCTTTTAACATTTCTCTGGATAGTATAATTAAACACAGCTAGTTTAAGTATTGTCCCAGTGAGTTATAGACACAGTAGTCTCTATACCAGACATTATTCTACAGTAAAAGTGCTAGTCTTGCAATGTCAATTTTAACCTTGTAAGATAGTGATGGTGTGTTTCTGCTTGACTTGCAGGAGTTTATTAGACTGGGCTGCCTCAGCAAACTCTCAGGAAAGGGTCTTCAGCAGAGAATGTTCTTCCTGGTACATTGAACTCATTAATGAAATATTGGTTATGACATTATGACTGTTTTGATTAACTTTCTGCTCTGTATTGCTTTGCCCTCTCTCTAGTTCAGTGATTGCTTAGTGTACACCAGTCGTGGGATGACGGCGTCCAATCAGTTTAAGGTTCATGGACAGTTGCCCCTCTATGGCATGACGGTAACTCCACTGAACCATCGTTTGCATTTTTGACCAGATTTTTAGCCAGTAGTGACGATTTCAATGATTTGTGTGTGCAGATCCGAGAAAGTGAAGAAGAATGGGGGGTCCCTCATTCATTTACGTTGTTTGGACAGCGTCAGTCTGTGGTGGTGGCAGCCAGGTATATGAACTCAACGATAAAATGATCAAATTGATTATGTCACTGGGACATGAATTATGAATAGAAGCATGTGTTTTAGAATAACACTTATAAATATTGATACGGGTCATGTTCATTAAAAATGTAGTTGGATCTTGATATTCAAGAGAAGACAATTGACTTTGACTCATGACAGCTTACTTTTTCAAAATAACAGTCAGTATCATGGTCAGTATCGATAAATTGCTCTGATTGTATCTTCCAATCTTTTTGTTATTTAGCTGTCTAGCATAGTAAATCTCATACCTTCTTCCCTGTCTTCCTTCAGCTGTGAGTCTGAAATGGAGCGGTGGGTGGAGGACATCAGGATGGCCATAGACCTGGCGGAACAGAGCAGCAGCCCACAGTCTGACCTGCTCTCCTCCAGCCCCACAGACAACAGTACGCCTCCTCTCATAATCCCACACAAACAGATGCCTCACAGTCGGAGCTGCCAGAACCCATTAACCTGCTGGCTTACCTCTCTAAATGTGCTTTTAATGCACTCGGATACAATGTGACACAGCTGGGACCGGATAGAGTAGGAGTTCAACAATGCATCAAAAACTCTTTTACTTATTAATGTCTGTCATTGTAAAGATGGGGCTATTGTTGAGCAGTTTTTTGTCTTTATTCAGACTGACAGCTGCAGTCAGCACCATGTCAACTTCACAGCTCTAATCCAGGTGGTCTTTCATCAGATCTAAAAGTCACCTGATCCTCGCCTGGAGATGTCGCCCCATTTTCTTTTCATCTTTTTAACTTAAATGCCTGTCATAATGCTGAATGTGGCTCGAGCTGGTGACCTTTGGGGCTGAGGTTTCCATTGTAGCTCAGTATAACAGCCTTCAACATACATTTTTTACTCACTCAGTTACAGTATTTTCTTACAGCGCCAGACAAAAGTGTCATTAAACCTCTTTGGTTGCAGATTGTATTGAAATGACTTTGATCATTACTTTGTTCTCTGTCACACGGGATTTTCTGCATTCATTTAAGTGATGAAATATTTTTTTAATGATTGCCTATAAATCTGCATGTGTGTCTTCCTGTTACCTCCACAGAGCTGTCAGGTGAAGGCTGTCCTGAGCAGGAGTCAGAGGAGGAGCTTAGCGGCTCACGCACGTCTCTGGAGCGTCAGGGTCACCGTGGCAACACCACCGTGCACGTCTGCTGGCACCGGAACACCAGCGTGTCTATGGTGGACTTCAGTGTGGCTGTGGAGGTACCTGCTGTTTGAGCCTATTGTAATAGTCTTGTGTTACCTCCATTTTCCAATATGTGCTGTGGAGTTTGGAATGCTGTCCACTGTGTAAATGTAAATACCTGAATGTGAGAGAGAGGTTGTTTGTTTTTGGCATGAGGAGGGGCACACTATGGACAATTAGTGGGTTAGGCTGGTTCCCCTTCTGGTCCCTAAGAAGATGAATCAATATTCCACTTACCATCCAAAGGCCATTGTCCAGATGTCCTTTGCATTACCCCCACACTTCTACCCCTACACCCTTTCAGTCTTATCTGCAGCCTTCATTGTCTTTTGTGTCTGGTGTTTCACCCCTGTCTGACCACACTGACTTTGCCAGAGGCACACATACACTTGTTTAGTTGATGGGGCCCCCAGAAGCCTTTAGGGAGCTCTGGGATGGCTGATAATGGTTGTCTGTTGTCTAATGACCCCTGCTGGAGCTTCAAAGTGCAGCATCATTTATTCTGCATCAGACAATCTATACACCAAAGGATGAAAGAGATACAACAAGAACATTTTTCATGTGGTTCCTAAGCAACACTTTTGATTAAATGAGTGTCTTCCTTCTCTTCTCGTTACAGAACCAGCTCTCAGGAAACCTCTTGCGAAAGTTTAAGAACAGCAATGGCTGGCAAAAGCTCTGGGTCGTCTTCACCAACTTCAGCCTTTTCTTCTACAAATCCCACCAGGTACCATTCATTCACTGACGTGCATGTGGCTACATTATAATGACACTGACTAAATGCTCATTTGTCCCCCCCTCCCCAAACCTGCAGGATGACTACCCTCTGGCCAGCCTTCCTCTGTTGGGCTACTCTGTGACTGTCCCATCAGAATCAGAAAACATCCACAAAGACTATGTTTTCAAACTACATTTCAAGTCCCACGTTTACTACTTCAGATCAGAGAGCGAGTATACTTTTGAAAGGTATTCATTTACTTTATGGCCTAATAGTTAATATTAACTTTGCAGGTTTATTTCAACATAGTACTTAGTTCACTTTATGACTGTATTATTAGTAAATCTAGCCATTGACACAAGACTGTAGTATGTATTGTATGCCTGGGTATAAATGCAAATGCTTTTTTATTTTAGGTGGATGGAAGTCATTCGCAGTGCTACCTGTTCTTCCAGCCGCTCACTGCCAACCACCAGGAAAGACCTTTACTGATGTTAGACCTATTAGAGTCACTCCTGGCCTGGGTGCATATCTGGACTTCAACCAGCACAAATGCCATAAAAGACTTTGCAATGGCCTCAGAATCACAAATGAACCGAACTAACTATTATTACCGTACTTCTGAACTGACACTTGCACACATCACTCAACTCAAGAGGTCTCCACTGTGTCTGCACCTTCTCATCACACTAATTACACAATGTTTAGCACCACTTGTTTCTGATTAACAGACAGACTCTCAGTAACTTTGTAATTTTAGTCCTTTTTCTGGCGACTAGTCTGTAAGTACTGTTTATTTTATATCTCCAATGAGCGCTGTTCACATGCAACGTAACTTTAGATCATGTCAAATCAATTTTACCAGAAGTATTTGGGAACACTGCCATACTTCCTGTGAGAAACCCAATGAATTTTGTTTTTGTCAGGTGATATTTGTACAAAAAGTAATTTACCACGTTATGAGCACGTAAACACAATCATGGTTATGGAGAGAGTATGTTTTGTATGAATCTATATAATTTGATAATGAAATGTATACTGCCATTAATTCTTTTCAACTTTTGTACAGTCCTTGATACACTGTGAAATGTTTTACCCATTTCATTTCAAATCTCTTGTGCCCATGGAGATTTCTCTTCATTCGTTGCCAAATACTTCATACACTCCTGTTTAAATGGATTTTATAATTATGTTAAATAAAGTCTATAAACATGTTTAGGCTCAGTAGATTTTATTGCACCTGGAAAAGACTATGGAAGTAAAGAAAGATTAAGATTAATTAAGCTAATATGTTACACATCTTTTATTTCACTTCAACTAGGCTAATCACTATTACTATTACTAGGTAATCACTATGAACCACCTCGTTCCTCTCTTGCAACATACTCCAGTCCATGATCCCCTTTTGAGTTGTAGTTCTCATATGTTGGAAATGTCACCCATTCTGGCTTGTATGTAGTTGTGCTATAAAGGTATGCCTCAGTAGGGCTTCCTGGTGATAGTGTCTCCCCATCTTCCTGTCCAGCCCACTCCTTCACCACCAGTTTATTTAGGGTCCGCTGATAATGGTTAGGAACACCTTCAAAAGCATCCAAGAACTTCAACATCTGGTCGTCCACTTTGTAGATCTCCCCGTAAATTTGGTTGCCCTGGCCGGGGATGTTGAGGAGGTATGGGATATTATAGATGCCAGCGATCACCAGTGGGTATTTTTCAGCAGTCAGCGCTGTGCCAAGGAACTCACATTGACCGTTGGTGCTGTCAAACATGCGGTAGTAGTTGGGCTGGCCTTTCTTCAGGGTTCCATAAACAAAGACACGAGTCATGGTGATATGTAATATTCCTTAATCCCTAAAGCCATTAAAGAATGAGAAGAGATGTATTAGATTTGTATGGCAGATGTTTGCCCTGGCAAGTTCTTAAAACTGGTTCTTCTGGTCCTGCTGCAAATGCATTAATTTGCAAATTAAGTTTCTTTTTTAAAACAGTTCTTGCTAAAAGAGTTTCAGTGAACCTTGGAGGCATATTGACCATGAAAATAAGTATATACATATTTTTATTATTATTATTGTGTATTAATTGTGTCATAGTAATAATAATAATACATTTTATTTATAAAGTGCTTTTCATGACACTCATACGCTGCAATTGTCACTATTTAATTTCTACAGCTTCTACGGGGTACTGAACAACATTTCAGTTCACTATATAACTGGAATTAGGATATTCTATGAAAATACAACATTTTGGAAATATAGAACAATGATTCCGTTCCCTAGCATTCATGAACAGACTGCTTCCGTATTAATAACTAACAAGTGTGCAATTTACCAGACTAATGAACAACTTTATGCATATTGGGGTGAGTTATTCAATTCAACCAGGATTACTAATAGAGAGCGCGGCTTACGTTTAAAACTATTCTTTACAAACTGATATGGTCAAAAATAAGTTCTCAACTAGCATCTAAAAGCTGAGCAAGGAGGAGCATATACCCGGGATTAATGCAAACATGATCTTACCAGAGTGAGAGATATGTTTATAGCAAAGTCGTTAGAACACCTGTACAGGTCAGCATCGACAGGTATCGACAAAATCGACGACTGATCACGAAGACGCGAAAGCGGGATAAACGCTTGAGTGACTCAACTGACGCATGCGCAATGAAATCACGTCAACCTGGTCAAAGCGGTAGGGTTGAATATATTTTTTCCCGTTGCAATATGGAGTGCCGCGATAAAATGCAGCAGTAATTTTATAATTTCGATTTCACAATGCTTTGGCAAAATAAAATACCCTACAAAACTGGACATGCGACTTCAATCAGTATGTAATTTTTACTCCAACCCACATGATGTCGCATTTTATCAAAGCACGCAAAGAAGAGTACCCCCTTACGCACACGGACGTCATCACGTCCGCAGCCTAGCAGCGGAGGACACGGCGTAAACAAAGCAGACCGTTACATATAAGCTAATTAGCTTGTAGGTCACGAAATAACATTAGACCGTATATTAAATATTTTTTTAGTACCTCACTGATAATCCGGGAATATGAACGAATGTGTGTCTTATTTCGGCTGTAGATTATCGGATACAAACGAGCTGTCGTAATCGTAGGTTAGGTTAGCTTGAGGTTGCTAACGGATTTGATTTATTTGCTGCTTTATGACTGCGTAACAATACATAACAATACAAAACATTTGACGTTCCTAATGGGGCAAACGTAACTCGACGTGAACAAGGTATTTTTTCTTACTTCCATTACCTTTAATAGTTACACAAGGTTAGCTCGCTATGTAGCTAAAGATCTCTCCAGCTGGACGCCCTGTTGTCACCACTAAACCCGGAGAGTGGTGACACTTCTGCCTAGATGACCTCTGGACGTGGACTGCAATGTTTAGTCTGATGGCGAATTGTTGTAACTGGCTGAAACGATGGAGAGAACCGGCGAGGTGAGTTTATTTTATATATATTTATTTAAATTATTATTTCAACCTGATCTGCTCAGGTTGTCTGGTTGGTTAGTTATTTAGTTAGTTAATGAGTTATTTGGCACGTAGGCATTGATTGATATTGATTTGGCAAATGTGTATTGATCTGTATAAGAATGATATACAGTGTTACAATGATTGATTTTATAATACATATTTTTGTTTTTTATTGAGTTGTGATGAAAGACTATTCAATCTTTTAATTTATTATTCACGTCCACATGTTAGGGAGTGATGTCATTTTATCTCAAAGCCTGAGTGAATGAGCAAGCACAGCAAAAATGTAATTGTGAGTGCTTAAACCACGTGCTACCTGTGAGGTATTTGATCCTTTGGCATTACTCTGAAATCCTTACCTAATCCTAAAGCGGCTCTCTTTGGTGCATGTCTTTCTCTCAGTGTCTTTCTGAGTGGCATGGTGTAGTGTAGATGACTCGTTATGGGTTAGCAATAGTTCAGTCTTTCCATTTCTGCCCTTTCTGGAGATTTCCATAAACAGGCCACTTGGATGAAGTCCAGTTGGCTTGAGAGGACGGTCAGATGGATAGTCCGTTTAATGTCTTTTCGGCGGAAGTTTAAAAGTTAAGTGTCAATTGTGTTTACATTATTGCTTTAGTTGTTGCTCAATTTATTGCAATGTCGTTTGGTGCGACTGCTGACTGAGGTTAAAATCCAGCTTCAGAGGTGTGTATAAGGGTTTTTCATGTTTGTATTTTCAAATATGTATCTAGTGTATTGTATTTCTTTTGTGTATTGTTATTTAATGGAACTATGTGCACACACACAAAAGCCATTCCACAAATACTTATAATATAAATCTGTTATCAGCTTGGCATAATTTTATCACGATTATTCTACCAAATGTCTGGTCCCGTAGAAGAAGTGTTAACCTACAATTTAATAAATGACTCATTCAGATTATGAATAGGCTTATAATGCCACAAAATGAGAATGCATCTATATGACAAAAGCAAACTAGCATTAAGTTTCAATTCAATTTTTTTCCACTACAGGAAAGTGACTCTGGTGATGGTGGGACTAGACAATGCAGGAAAAACTGCCACTGTTCGAGGGATTCAAGGAGGTAAGAATCTTTCATCCACCTGTCTTTCACCAATATTCTTTTGCTAAATTATCGTCCTAACTTAATTTGGTTTTAATCCCTTCCAGACAACCCTCAAGATGTAGCACCTACAGTGGGCTTTTCAAAAGTTGACTTAAAACAGGGCAAATTTGAGGTGACCATCTTTGACCTGGGCGGTGGAAAGAGAATCAGAGGAATTTGGAAGAATTACTACTCTGAGTCCCATGGTGTGGTGTTTGTGGTGGATTCTACTGATGTGCAGAGGATACAGGAGACAAGAGAGACCATGGCCGAGGTCCTGCAGCATCCACGGATTGCTGGGAAACCAGTACTAGTGTAAGGGTATTGAATGGTCAATATAGTAAAAAAAAATACTGGTATTTTTCTTCACTGTACTTCACTTCACTCACGTTGTACTTTATCGTCTCCACTTGTAGTCTGGCCAACAAACGGGACAAGGAGGGGGCACTGGCTGAAGCAGACATCATTGAGAACCTGTCGCTAGAGAAGCTTGTTAATGAGAACAAGTGTCTGTGTCAGATCGTAAGTGTTTCTGCACCTGTTGTGGCTCAGCACTTACATGTCAGGACATTGCGTTTTTCTGTATTTCCTTGTTTAAAAACTCATCTCACCTACTTTGAATTCATTGTTTGTTTTTTTACTTTCTTTCTCAGGAACCATGCTCTGCTATTTTGGGCTACGGCAAGAAGGTCGACAAGTCCATCAAGAAGGGCCTCAGCTGGCTCCTTAACAACATCGCCAAAGACTATGAGGCCATTACTGAGCGCGTGCAGAGGGACTCGGCCGAGCAGCGTGCCCAAGAGGAGCAGGACAAGAAGGAGAGGGCGGAGAGGGTACGGCGGATACGAGAGGAAAGGTGAGTGGCTCTCTTTTCACCAAGACAGTGTCCTGTGTCTAATGATGTGGGTGTGCCATTAAGATGAAAGGTCAATGTTTTGTGCACAGAGACAGACAAGAGCGTGAGGAGGCAAAAAGAGAGGGGCGACTTCAGGAAGAGGAGCTCGATGAAGAGAACATGCCCAACCCCTTCCAGCCAATCAGCAACATGGTCACTGAGGTGTGTGTGTGTCTTTAACATGCATAGAGAGTATTGTCACTGAATATAAGCCGTGTTATTAAGCGTAACTGTGTTGCATACAGAATGAGGAAAAGGAGAGAAAAAGACAAATAGAGCTACAAGAAGGAAGGCTCAGCTTGGTGAACGGAGATGGTGCTCAGGAGGAAGAGGAGGAGGTCAATGATGAAGAGCCAGACGACACAAGGCAGACGACTGAAAACGGCAGTTCCTGTACGTGTTTGTTCTCATTGTTTCTTACTAGTTCTGTTAATGCACCAAACAGTACACCAGTCTACAACTCATCTACACATGTACATTAATTCTAAAACAAAGCTATCATATTCATTTGAGAATAATTGAAATTGACAAGAGACTTTGAATGTGTTATGTGGTTCATCTCTAAAGTCACAAATTAAATCTGTTTTGATTAGCCATGTGCCTGGAGACAAGCACTGGAGATTGGTCTGTCATGAATCAAAATTTGCAAGGAGTTTGCTAGTCAAATTAAGAAACTGCCTCCTGCCAACTCTCTTTACTAAACTCGGTGTGCTGCCAGATAATTACACACTAGGAAGATGCTTAATGAATTGAGCAATTAATGATAACAGTGGGTAATAATTTTAATGTCTGCAGTCAAATGATGAAGGCTTAAGAAGGAAGGAGAAAGAGGCAATTTACTTTTGCTTTTAAATTCTACTAATATTCTTGTGTGTGTGTCACAGCTACAGTGGGCGAGCAGAACAAAAAGAAGACAAGGAAGCTGCATTTAAAGAGGAAGCACAGAGTGGATCCACTGAAGACCGATGATGGACCAACGGAGAGTCCTACCCCTCCCCCTCCTCCAGGTCCGTTAACTCTCACAACTGGGGCGGTGACTTTGACCTCACCAACTTGTCTTTTGTCTTCAAAATCTTCTGTTGCTTTCTGCAAGATTTTATAGACAACAAAGAATAAATTAAATTAATAAATTCTGTGTATCACAGTTTGTCATACCATATTGTAGTGAGTGATAAAATACATGATGCATTTTAATGTGTTCAGTACATTTGTGACACGTATGAAAAAAAGTAACAACAAAAGTACTGCCTTTCTTTTGTACAGGTACAAAAGATTGCAATTTAGTAATAATGCTGAATCCAGCTCTAACCCAACCATGAACAATATTCCAAAGAGGATGGAGTCTACACCTTACTGTACTTTTCTTTTTCAGATGTGTCTGTTTATTAGTCTGTATTTACTTGTGTTTTAGTGGGATGGGCGACACCCAAAGCTTCTAGACTTCCAAAACTAGAGCCACTTGGAGACTCAAAACATTCTGGTAAAGCTGCGTGTGATGTTTATTTGTGTTCTCCTCATCACGGTTAACCCATATAAACTTGTGTATTACTTTGTAACGCAGTCAAATCATTTTCTTACTCGCATGGTTTCACTACAGGCAAGATTAGTGTTTCCTCTATACAACGCACTGTAGAGTTTTTGGGAAATCATAGCACGTCTTTGCTTTCACAGAAAATGCATTTGTGTGCTGTACAGGAAACACTGAACTATGTCTGCCTTCAGATGTGACTTGACTTTCAATAAGACTTTTGCTCACATCGTTCTTTCATATTTTTTTTCTCTCACATTTCACCAGGCATGTTTCAACTGTGTGTGACTCCTTCATGGAGACACCTTAATCATCTGAAAGGCCATTCAGTTTCCTCCACATTACCATATCATCTCATCTGTCCCTGTCCAGCATGTCTCATAGTGGATGTCTTTGTCCTGACACTTTCAGAGTAGGCTGCCTTTGATTTGATCAGTAGAGGCCTTGGCTGCCTCTACTGACGCACTTCAACCTTTTGTCCTTTACAGATTTTTTCAAGAAGCCACTACCACCTGTCGCCAACAGGCCACGGCCAAATGGCGATACTCATGATGTTGTTTTTTAAGCTTCTGTGCTAAATGACGCTGACTCCTCACCAATCACAGTTCTCCTTTTTGCTTTCTTTTTCAAGCAAGCGGAGTGTAGGCAAGAGACTATACAACCTGGGACATAGCAGCCAGTGAGGGTGGAAGAGCAGCATGAACAAGGAAGTCCTGTTCAAAGACATTTTTATGTGAAGACATTTATGCTTTGTGACAAACTGTAAGAATGCCATGTGTGTCACAGTGTTTATTGTTGCTATTGTTGACTGACTCTTTATATATCAGTGTTTTAGACCGGCCAAATGCATTGCTTTGAGTTACATTTTTTTTACCCACTTGTCCATTACTAAAGACTGAGTTGTTTACACGCCACTGAAAATAGAATTTGTAGATTATCCTTTTTGCACATACCTGTAATTTTAAACAGAACATAAAACCAGCAACAAGGCCACATGTGGATAAAGCTGTAGTCGTCTCTAGTGGGTTTTCACAGCTGAGTGCTTCAAACGTTATAATTTCTAGGTCCCCATTTTACATTAATAGTGTGAAATGAGGATGAGTCACAGTTGAGTCACTTGCAAGTGGCGTTTAAGAAGATTGTTCTCTGAGGTAAAATTGCCGTAAGATTGGTATAAATTTGCTTCACTGTGCTGTACATAGAAAAAGGGTTACACTACATAATAATGTTATTCTGTATTTTGTTAAGTGACAGCTTTTATTTTTTATATTCATCAAAAAAAGGAACAGAGACCTGGGACGTTTTTATTCTTAGAATGGTGGTACCAGCATCTTCTACATGTATGAGAACATATTTGTCCACAGGGCTATTTTTACATGTTCTGCTGTTTACATTCTGGTTTTCTTTTTAAAGTGGTATTTCTCTTGAGGCATGCTTCCACTGCAGACTTGTGGCCTCAGGTGGGCCCAAGGTGGGAGTCTGCATTACTGTTCCTGTTTTTGGACTTGTCTGCTGCACGCCTTGAGAATATCAGAAAATACCTCCAACTACAAATACATGGCATCTTGGAACAGCCTTATGTCCCAGTTCCCCGTTTTCAGTAGGATGTCAAGTGCAGAAAGTTGGAGAGCATAGCACATTCCCAACTTAGAGCATTCAACTTTGGAAAACTTAACTGAAATGAATGTGTAGCAAAACTAAATAATATACCACATTGAATCATCAAATGATTGTGTTTGGATTCTAACACATAGATGTAAAATATTTTTATATGCAGCTTGACTTTTATAATGGCACAATAAAAAAAGTCGGAAATCATTATCTGAATTCTTTCTTTGTGTTTTTACCATCTATTTAATTATTTATATGGATTTTCTTTACATACATCTTAAAACCAGTTATGAGGTCTGTATATTGTACGGCGTCTACTGGGGAACTTTACATGTCCAATGGTAATTAGGGGTTTCAGGTTTCAGCCTAATCTGGTATGTGCAAGTTAGAGGCTGTCAAATACACCCGTCTTCACCATTTCAATCCAAAATGGCCGACTTCCTGTTTGTTGTAGGGTGGGGTCATAATAATATTTTATGTTGGGTACACTGTGGAGAATCACTGTACCAAGTTTCATTGCTCTCTGCC
>JAVQKC010054707.1:0-14387 GCA_036025475.1 Philypnodon macrostomus
CACACACACACACACACACACACACACACACACACACACACACACACACACACACACACACACACACACACAGTGAGTCTTAGAACTTGTTGACTAAATGTTTGGCATGGACATGGACATGGACATGGACATGAAGAAGACTGTGTAACAGATATATCTTCCCCAGGCTCTGCATATTCTATTTACATAATGAAACAGGGTCAAAAGCGTCCTGATTTATTTGTTGTTGTTAGAGGTGTTAATGGTGGACCGCTCACTTCCTGTTGTAAGCTGTCATGTAATGTACTCAACATAAGACAATGTCATTATGGTACACTGTTGTTGCTGATGAGCTTGTTAGTGTGTTGACTCATAGTAGTAAAGTCCAAATAGCTCATAGCTAATCCTGGTTTAGACCTGGTTTAGATATTATGTAATATGATTTTCTTGTTAAGTACCTGGTAAAGACCTGGTTTAGCTCTAGTTTATATCCAATTTAGTCCTATCTTAGACCTGTTTTTGTCCTGACTGATTTCTGGTAAGGTCCTGGTTTAGATCAAGTTTAGTTTTGAGATTCCCTTCATTCAGCTCTCAACTATTATGAGAACAGTAATTCTTGTGAAGGGTTATGTGGGATTTAGACCTCGTTAAAACCTGGTTTAGTCCTGATTTAGTCGTTTTGATTCTTATAACGTGTTGACTAACTGTTTGTCGAGAGCATGACTGTGTAACAAATAGATTTTCCCCAGGCGGTGCATATTGTATTTGCATAATGAAACAGAAGCGTCCTGATTTATTTGTTATTGTACAAGTGGAGTTAATGGTGGACCTATTGTACACTCAACATGAGCCAACGAGATGATGTCATTAAGGTGCACTGTCACTGACGAGCAGCCTATTGAGTCATCGTGGGGTTTCTAATAGGATGAGTGGTTTTGATAATTACATAGTTAGAAGTTTAGACGAGGTTCTTGATTTGGCAATAGCTTGGGTAGGATCGTTTGTCCAGCAGGGTGAAAAGGTGAGTATGACAAGGTATGAGTGATATGGTCAGTGTTTTGATACCGGTTGTAGTTGTAGTTGTTGTAGTTGTTGTTGTTGTAGTTGTAGTTGTAGTTGTTGTAGTTATAGTTGTTGTTGTAGTTGTTGTAGTTGTTGTAGTTATAGTTGTTGTAGTTATAGTTGTTATTGTAGTTGTAGTTGTTGTAGTTGTAGTGGTTGTAGTGGTTGTAGTTGTTGTAGTTATAGTTGTTGTAATTGTTGTGTTTTGTAGTTGAAGCGGTTGTAGTTGTTGTATTTGCTGTAGTTGTAGTTATAGTCAGAAGTACAGATTTAAATATTTTTTTCCATTCTAGGTCAAATAATATTTTTTTCAGAAGTTAGTAGCCTACTGGTTTAGGCATGGTTTAATCCTGGTTTAATCCTGGTTTAAACCTGGTTTAATCCTGGTGTAATCCTGGTTTAAACCGGGTTTAATCCTGGTTTAATCCTGGTTTAATCCTGGTTTAAACCTGGTTTAATCCTGGTGTAATCCTGGTTTAATCCTGGTTTAATCCTGGTTTAAACCTGGTTTAATCCTGGTATAATCCTGGTTTAATCCTGGTTTAAACCTGGTTTAATCCTGGTATAATCCTGGTTTAATCCTGGTTTAATCCTGGTTTAAACCTGGTTTAATCCTGGTTTAATCCTGGTTTATACCTGGTTTAATCTGGGTTTAAACCTGGTTTAATCCTGGTTTGATCCTGGTTTAATCCCAGGTTGAACCCGGTTTAGATTTAGACCAAGTTCATAGACCTTTTTCATGTTATATCCTGGATTTGGTTTTGACTAATTTTAATCCTGTTTTAGTCCTGGTTTAATCCTGGTTAAATCCTGGTTTAGTCCTGGTTTAGTCCTGGTTTGGATATTGTTAAAGGTCCTATATTCCTATATTACTAGGACCTTTAACCATTTTGCCATATTATATTTGTATGCGTGGGACACTGATAGACTGTATGCCTTTAGTTATTTAGGAAAAACTCTGAGTTATAGAACTCTAGTATTAATGTAGGCAGGACCCATTCTTGTCATTTCCGCATTGATGTTGAAAGACCTGTCTGCTCCAAAATCAATATCCTAAATACAGACTTAATTTCAGAATGATCTTCCTGTCTGAGCGTCCAGCAGCTGATACTGATGTGTTTGTGTTGGATTTACGGAGCAGAAAAACACAGAAAATGGACTAACCTCATTTTGTCAAAAGCAATTCGGCCCCACTAATGTGAACGTCTATATTTTCAAGAAAAACTACCGAGAGTAACAATGTGCAGTTCCATAATAATAAAAAAGCCACAACATTGGTTTTGAAAGTTTAACCCAACGATCATTCTCTTCTCAATATGTACGTCACTAGTACTTAGCCTCACCTGTTAATTTTCACTCATTTCCATTGACAGGGTGTAGTAGAAATAATGCTAATTGATTAGATTTATATTGCACTTCCCAGGACCTTGAGGCAGTGTTTTATATATATAATATAATTATTATTATTTATATATTATAACTGTGGCCAAAAAGTAGATGTCATAAAGAGGGAATCAGATTGTAGTGTATCTCAGAGTACCCCATCACGCTCTCAGAAATGTTATGAGCCTAACCCTAACCCTAACCCTAACCCTATATTGAGACACTACACAAAACCACCCTTTTGCTCTATTTGGCAAGGTTGGCCTGGTCTGCTATTTGTCAAAGTTGATTCTTGGTCTGAAAATATTTGAGAAACACTGCCTTAAGACTTCCTCAAACTGAGTCCATTAATAATTCCTTTTACAATCAAACGTCATTATTGGTATCTCAATGGCATCTTCAACATCTGTACGTTCAGGCAAGCTGGGTCTTCTTGCCCAAGGACATAACAGCAGCAAGTGGATGACCTGCTCTGCCTGTGTCTCCAAATAAATGCGCCCATGTTTCCCCAGCTCTTTCACACAAACCGCATAAGTATCTTTTCATTATGGCAATTTCTGCTGTGGTAATGTTTCTATGGTCTATAAACTGTTATCATTTTTGGCCATTTCTGCCTCTGCCCCAAGATGAAAAGAATTGCAAATCGAAGTGTCTTCTTGGGCTATAGACATCTGCCACCATTTGCATCACAATTACCATACAAATTAATACTTAATTCCTAGTTTGGCATTCGGAGCCTTTTGTGTGTGTTTGTTCATAATAATGCGATACAGGGGCATTAACTAGGCTCTAATGTGAGGTCTGTCTGTGAATAGGGCTAATGTTTTAAAGTCTGCATTTATTATTCAAAAGTTATCACCCTAATTAAATAAAATGTTCAGTTCTCCTCAAGTAGAAATTTTAAATAATAATTGCATAAAAACAAAAAAGCGTGCGTCATCCGAGCAGAACATTTGGCCTAAGGTTTAAGACGAGTGGAGAAAAATAAAGACTATTTCATAACATTCATAATATAAACGTATAAAAACAAGCAAGCAAGAACATACCAGGTTTCATTGGCAGACTAGACAGGACCTTTCTGTAGAGTTCGCATGTTCTCCTTGTGTTTGGGTGGGTTCTCTCCACCTACTCAAGATTTCGCCATCAAACCACAACATACAACTCAGGTTAGTCCTCTAGCTGACCATGGATCCTACCTCAAAATCATTCTTTGGCACTGCTGAGCAATTGACCTTTGCTTCGGACAGGTGGCTCCAGCAGCATTGGAAGAATGGGTCAAATGCAGTGGATACATTTTCTTCACTACAGGGACATTTAGTGGTCTCATCTGACTCCGAGATTCTGAATCTCAGTGGGACTTTCCTGGTAAAATAAAGGTAAAAACAAATCTATAAAATGATCAAAACCCATATTAACTGAACCCAGACAAACTCATAGCAAAACTGTCTATACAAAGAGAGATGCTAACTTTCATTTTAGTAGATTTACAGGCAGATATAACCATTATGCTCTCTGGATCTCCCGCATTGCCTATGAATGAATGAATGAAAGAATGTGGTGCTGGTTGGAGGGGTTGTAGGCGCAGACTGGCAGCCACCCCCTCTCTCAGTGGGCCCCAGGGCAGCTGTGGCTACACAAGTAGCTTACCACCACCGGGTGTGACTGTGGAGTGAATTAATAATGTAATGTCTTTGAGTCTTGAGAAAAGCGCTGTATAAAACTAATGCATTATTATTATTATTGGAGACTTTCTCTTTGAAAACACAGTAGAACCATAATCTCCCCAAAACAGAAGAGAGACCTCTACAACAAGCACCAACAGTCTTATAAAACCCCACTCACAAGACACAGGCTTGGCTCATCCTCTGGACAATCTCTTAATGTTGTCAATCCAAGTTTACTACAGATTATAGTCTTCTCGACCTTCATTGGGACATGGCCCCCAAAAACACTATAAAAATCAACTTGATCCCTAGGACAATTGCACTAACTATATAAACTCAAATTCAGATTGACTCAAATAAGCTACTTGGAAGATGGAATGCCTGACCCTGTTTTATGATGTATAGTAATAATCTGTCATAATATTTATTACTTTTACTTTAGTCCCTCCTCTGGCCTCTACAGCAACATCAGGTCAGAGTTTGTGGATTACCACTTTGACCAATTGTAGTCAAGTTTCATGTTAGTCCCTCCTCTATACGAGCGTCAGCCCTGTGAACAAATCATTGTCCATGGTGTTCCCGCCTAAGGCACATGAATCAACTCTGGAATAAAGTCAATAAACAAGTGGCTCATTCTGAAAAAATCAAGTTTGAGATCTATGTTAAGACAATTCGGTTCCTACATGTTGGTGAACTTTTATAGCGATGGGCACATCAATACGATAGAGAAGGACTGTCTGGCTCTTCCAATTCATCTAAAGGAAAATAATGGGAACCTGCTGAGACCATGCTTCAACGATGATGCCAAACATAAGTGAGCGAAATGCAGATGCTGTGAATATGTAGGAGCACGGTGGTGTATTGATCGAATTCATGAAGGCAATCTATAATAGAAAAGGCAGCCAATTCAGAGAGGCCCATGAGATGACTATATACTTTATAATTGACCACATATAAACACCTCCTGAATTTAATAATAATTATAATTATGCTATCAATGAGTCCAAGCTTAAGACTAATTTATTTTGCTTAGCTACACCCGAGGCTAAACATACAAATACAGTTTGGTTGATTGATTGATGATAGTGGGGGAGAACCAGTAAGCATTGTCGTACCATACACTGTTTGTGTAGAGACGCTTACTTTAATGCAAATACACTGATTTCAAAAGCCTTATTGGGTGTCTTTGGTATTGGTCAATATTGGACATAAATTATTTAATTTGAATATCTATATGTCTCTGTGCTAGCCCTGTGACCATTGTCGAAGGTCTAATGTGCCTAAGGGTATAGTGAAGTGAATCTCAGACTTGCAGTGTGAGTTAATATTTAATAAAGCATATAATAATGTTAAAATTATATTAACTCTATGTGGTCTGACTAATAGTTATGATAATGAACAGCTTCATTTGACAGGCTCCAGTTGAAGTTATATTAGTTTTGCCTCCTGCCTCTGCTCTCACTGTTTCAATATCAGTATAATAATGAATTAGGTTTTATGCCACATTTTCAAGACACCCAAAGTGCCTTTACCAACTAGTATTTATTATTATTATTATTATTATTATTATTATTATTATTATTATTATTATTATTATTATATTTTTTTATTATATATTTTATTTTTTTTATATATATATATATTTTTAATTTATTTATTTTTTTAATATATATTTTTCCATTTCATAGTCAGGTAGTGGTAGGCTATTTTTTTGCCCTAGGGCAGACTGACAGATTTGTGGGTGGCAGCCATACCAGGCATAAGGCAGCCATATGATACCCCCTCCAAAAGTGTCTGGCTTTCCAAGTACCAGTTTATTAAATTTAGCCTACCAATTTTAAGTCAGGGCTGAACCAGGTTTAAACCAATCAGGGCCAAACTAGAACTAAACCAGGACTAGATCAGATCAGATCTGAACCAGAACTAAATTTGACCATACAATGAGATTTACTAATCCAGGTATAGATTAGCTACACAAAAACTATAACTGCTATAACTCATATGAGGGAGTGGGGATGTGTCTTGCACAGGGACACACTGGCAGAAGTGGGTATCGAACTACTAACGTTACAGTTATTGACCAACCTGCTTTGCCTCTTGACAATGTCACACGATGTTTTACAAATACCATGGAATTTCCAGTATGCTCTGCTATCAACTCTATTAGTAAATGCATGGATTGATAGGCAGTCACTCTAAGTGTGTGCCTCAAAGTGACCTGGAGTGCTGACTTTGATCACACATTCAAACTCATCACATGCAGCTCTCTGGGGTTTGCCTCTAGCCACCGCTGCACATCTTAAAAGCATTAACATCAACTTCAGAACAGCAACACGCCTTTGGTACAAGAGCAAAGAGCTGTGAGTGCCTTCATAAAAAATGAAACCAATTATATGATGTCTGTACTGTTGATTAAAGTGTGAATATTTCATGGAGCTGGATTGTCTAAGTGATTTTTATCAGACAACGAGAGGAGAGCCGGCCACGAAGATGCTGCTGCCGCATAACAAAACCACAAGGGTCTGATGACAGTCCGCATTAACAAGCCCCACTGGGTATATTCATTTAGACCAATAAAAACACTAGGATTCAGACTGTCCCCCTGGAGCCAAAATGGGTCTTTAATCGATTTCATGACATTTACAGTATGTACTCCTGAAGACAAATGAATAAACAGCATATCATTCAGGAACACAAACAGCATTTACATTGTGATATATAGACTGTGAAGTGTTTGCTAGATCATGACTGTACTCTCTTGGCTTTAGTTGTTTTGTGGCTAATAACTAGAACTAGTGGCTTAGACATTGCTGCGTTGAAACCCCCTCATTACTGTTGATTTTAGCTGACAACGCCAATGAATTTGTTTTCTCCTGACTGATCAGGCTTTCTGAGTATAGGGTCTGTAAGTCCATGGGTTATTTCCAGCCGTCTTTCTACATCCAAAAACATGCAAGCATTAGCAAATTGCGAAATACCCTTTTTGTGAATGACACGGTCTGTGTACGGTTTGTATAGAACTGTCAGCATTGAAAATTCCATTGTGCACGCCGCCCCAGGCTCGATGTGTCTATTGCTTGGTGTGTGGGGTGGGGGGGTAATGGACCTGGTCACTAATAAAAATTATACAGATTCAACATTATATTTCTTCCCATATAATTAATACAGAAATCTGGCCCCTGCCCCCCATCTGAGGGTAGGACATCATCACATTCTAGAACCTGCAACCCAGCAATTCAAGTGGTCATACATTGCATAATTATTTGGCAAACATTAAAGACTATTTATTTCCTACATTTTCAATCTTAATAATCAGTATTTTTGTTTTCATAACCCACATATTTCAGCATTGCCAACAATATCAGCTGTATATATTGTGTAGCAGTGCCTCTTGAATTGAATTGTGTGTGTGTCTCCATGGGCTGAGCTACGACACAGCAGCAGAGGAGACCGAAAACAGATTAAACTCACACCTCTATTGATTTATCCTTTATTGCCGAAGATTTATGAATTATTGTAAATCTGATGGTGTCTCTCATAATACTGCCACAGGCTTTTTAAATCAAACTGACGGTCGTATTATTGGGCTGCGGATAGAGGAAGGCAGCGTAGCATGGAGAGAACCACCCGTCCCCGCTCGTACAGAGGAGGAAATATTACCATAACCCTTCAGTGCCAGGAAGTTGTAGCAGTCAAACAGAGGTGTCCCCAAACAATTGCCACATGCTCTCCTCTTCATCACTCATACTGATGAAGCACAGCATGGACGATAGAGCCGTACTGACTGTCCCTAGACAAGAGGCTCTGATATTGCAACACTTAGGCTAAGCTGATCAATTCTGTACTCTTACCCGTGTTCAATATTTAGGATTTGAGTGAATCGATTTGTTTTATGCAGAACTACTGTATATGTATAAATTGCCTTATGTAATAATGATGTAATTACCTTTTACCGGTAGTTTGACTTTCTTTCATGTAAGATTGGTTAGTCTCATTTTAATAGCATTTTTGTTGCACTTAACTGGGTGCATTACGGTAGAGTTACTAATACATTGGAACAGTCAATAGTGGAAATAAAAATCCCAACTATAAATAAATAAATAAATGTGTCCAGAAGATGTTTTAATGGTTTTATAAAAGGAAAATTGCCCCAATGAATTAAGTACTGCATGAACGACAGAGCCGTTCTGACTGTCCCAATACTAGAGGCATAGATATTGCATGAACACTATGGCTGATATATAAATATTAGAACAGTCTCAGTGCTCTTACCCTTGTTCAATATTTAGGATTGGAGTGGTTCTAAAAGTTTGATGCGGATTCGAGTAATGACAGTATTAGCTGTGGACAAGTACAACCCGTTCATTTCAGCCTTTTATTTTTTATTATTATATATTTACAGGTCAAAAGTACAAATGACAGAGGCAAATACATAAATACACAAATACCCTAAAAACATCTCTGAGTTGTTGACTCCTTACACCTCTGGCCGCTCTCTCCGGTCTTCGGGCCTGAACCTCCTGAGGGTCCTTAAGACTCTTTTTAAAACTCAAGGAGACCTGTCCTTTCAGTAGCCCCCAGACTCTGGAACGCCCTGCCCCTGTCTCTCCGTGTGGATTGATTCCTTTAAAAAGCAGCTGTTATTTAGACAAGCTTTCAGTTAAATGCATTACTTATTGTTATGAGTTGTTTAATGTTGTTGACTTCTTTTACTTGCACTTTGTAAAGCACTTTGTGATTTTTATCTGTGAAAGGTGCTATATAAATAAAGTTTACTTACTTACGTTTAGAAAAGGTGAATCAATATAAGCCCAACTGTTTAATTACTGGTAATGGCCTGGAATGTTTTAGATTGGTTGATGGTCTAAAGGTCAGATCATGGTCAAATGTTTATTTAGAACTTTACTTTCTGAAAAGAACAAACAAAGACAAGCGCTTGAGCTGCCGTCATAAAAGCCCTCGTTCATTTCTCGTCTGCATGGGAAAATCTCCATCACAGTCCATCATGACACACTCAAACAGCTCTGTAATACTGAAGTACTGGTCTTCACCGCAGCAGCAGCAGGCCTCATGAATAAAACTGCAGTCTTAACTACGCTCTGTCCTTCCACTCTGTATTTTATGAAGTATTTTTAAAACCCCCATTACTCCAAAGTACAGGGGCTTCGGACGCCTCGGATTATATTCACTGATTTAGTCACGCATTTATTAACCCCATAATGTGTCCTGCTTTTACCAATGTATTCATGATAAGGGCACATGGATGAACGCATTAGTTACACATGATTCATACATGATTTCCTCATGACTTCATGCATTACTACATGAATATACCATGAACAAACATGAGTTCATGAGGTTTCACACATGAATTAATACCACCAACTGAGGGAATGAGGTCATTAGTTTATATGATTAATTCATCATTTGATGATTTTTTTGGTTCATCATTACTTCATTATGACATGTGTGTATGAGCAAAGACAAAGGCCTAGTACATGTAGACAGAACATAGAACACAGAACACAAACACAGAACACAGAACACAGAACACAGAACACAGAACACAGACACAGAACACAGAACACAGACACAGAACACAGACACAGAACACAGAACACAGACAGACACAGAACACAGACAGACAGACACAGAACACAGACACAGAACACAGACAGACACAGAACACAGACAGACAGGCACAGAACACAGACACAGAACACAGACACAGAATACAGACACAGAACACAGACACAGAACACAGACAGACACAGAACACAGAACACAGACACAGAACACAGACAGACACAGAACACAGACAACACATATACTAGGCCCTTGTCTTTTCTCAAAAAGCATCAAATATGACATCACTTTAGCGTACGGGGCACAATCATAATGAACTCTTTCTCTAAAAAGCCACAGGGGACTGGAGCCGAGCCCAACAACTATGGGCTTTAGGCGGGGCACACCTCAGATTGTAATGCCCTTCTTGATTTACTCTAATGCATATTTATTCCTTGCACTAAACCTCAAAATATATCTATCTTTTAAAATGAATCTATTAATTTTACTCCATGAACTGTTGTGGGCAACTATGGGCCTTAAGTGGAGTAGACTTACACAGAGACAATCGGCCAATCACACCCACAATAATTCACTATTGTCAATTTAAGTGTTGCATGTTTTTGGACGGTTAGAGGAAGCACCTGGAGAGAACCCACAGTAACACGGAGAGGACATGCAGACTCCACTCTGTAAGATAGTGTGTTGGCCAGCCCGGAGCATCAAACACCTTCTTTCTGAGAGTCAGAAGCCTGCACCAAGCACCAATCTTTTGCAAAACCCAACGGTTGCTATAATAACACATTTTATTTTCCCAACTGTAATTTATGAGCAGAGCCTGAGATTAAACCAAAATTGTACGAGATACACATTCCTCTCCAAAGCGTTCTGCAGATAAGATAAAGGCGTTTAGCGATGATTTGGACACAGCTGAGAGCACTTAGCCATTCGAGCTGGGAACGCCTTACATGACAAGCTGATCCATTTTCAATCTGCTTCTCTGTAATTGTTGGTGCATTTGAAATGGTGACAAAAAGATTTTACTTGGTAGACCATGTACCTAATAAAGTGGCACTCTGTATGGTCTTCTGCTGTGGTCAGATGGCCTTCAATAGACCTTGAAATAATGAGTAGTTACTTGAGCTAATGTTGCCTCAAACCTGTGTATGACCTCGGGCTTCAACAAGACATTTTTTGCCGCTCACTGTACTGTATATATTTTTCGCACCATTCTTTGTAAATCCTAGACATGTTTGTGATAAAATATTGGAGTTGACTATAGCGGGTAAAAAAGGGCACCCAATAAAGTGGCCAGGGGCAATCATTTGCTTACTACGGCATATGACAAATGTGGTGCCATTACTATAACTGTATCTGGTGGAGAGGCCACTGTAGCCTTGTCCACCTGACAGGCCGCAGAGGTGTCACGCAGATAAAGAAAGCCGTGTGTGAAAATGAATAAACAGGTTTTAGCAGCTGGTATTTGTCATAGACTGATAATGTCACAGGCTGCGTACAAAATGGATTCTTTTATCTTAAACAAGGACTGTCCACTTTCATCATTATGTCAAGGGAAAGCTGCTGTTGCAAAGTATATGGAAGGCATTAAATAGTGTTTTATAATTGCCTAAAAGTTATAGGCGGATAAATGTATACAATAATTTGGTAAAAATTGAATGCATGTATGTATTATTAAATTGAATTGATTGATTTGGTGAATCTGAATTGCCAATAGTGAAGTAATTGACCAAATGTACTGTATCGCTTTACGTGTCAGACCTGCAATTAACTGTCCATTGCCAAGGTACACTCCACCTATGGCCCACAGTTGCTTGGATAGACTCCTGCCATCGCTCAGCAAAATAAGATGAATGGTCAATGAATGGGTGCATAATGTTTCTAAATGCTATATATGACGAGCTGGCCAGTGTCCAAGCTCTTTGCTGGAATACCCTCCAGCCTCAGTGTCAGTTCTGCTAACAGGATGTACCCGCCCAAGGCCCATAGTTTCTGTGATTTTCTTGTTCCACCCACAACCCCTATCAGAGCTACTGTATATTGACCATAATTAATTCAGTAATTTTATTTTTAATCTATTGACATTCATTAACAAGCTCTTCGATGCAGCGTCCTTACATATGAGGCTAGTAAAAATTCAAATGACCCCCATTGAATCACAGTAGAATACCTGCCAATATCGACCATGCCTTCTATGTGTGCATTAGTAATCACTATAGGTCCCTTCTTTTTCCCTGGGTCAGCCACATTGTAGAAGCTTTAGCTAAATGCTGATGCGGGGCCAAATAGCCGTGGTCACAATCCCATTTGAGGCAGTCACTGGTGCTTTGCCTTAAATGCTTTTCAATCTGCTGCACATCACATTAGGCTGCCCCGATCTTATCGACTCATCTAAAGAGTTTATGTCTTCATCTAATTAAGGACCAGGCCTCAGTAATAGCTCTATGCTTATAGGCTGATTTATTTCATAAGTGTAGTAAAAGTGTGCCCCACATGACTGCAATAGGATGTTAATGTTTATTTTTGTCCATGTGTGTAAGGTAATAGACACGATCCTATGTACACTTTGCCCTTAAACGCTACAATCCAAATCTGACCCCTGACCTCTATAGCAACATCAGATCAGAGTTTGTGGATTACCACTTTGACCAAAACTCTGATTTTATGTTGCTGTGGAGGCCAGGGGAGGGACTAAAGAGAAACTCAACTACTATTGCTGGGTCGCAGGTGACGTCACAACATTCTATGGCCCTATACATTTGAATGGGAGATGAGGGCAGGGAAATGACTGTTAATCTGCAGTGTTTGGATTGATTCAGCAGGTAATGGACCTGGTCAGAGTAAAAATGATTGGATTCAACATTTGTGGATAACGAGCACTAACCTCTCAGTGCTTCCCACATTATGTACACATGTTTTAGGTGCAACAGGTGCATCAGGTGCGCCAGGTGTGTCAGGTGCAACAGGTCCATCAAGTGTGTCAAGTGCGTCAGGTGTGTCAGGTGCGTCAGGTGTGTCAAGTGTGTCAGATGCGTCAGGTGTGTCAAGTGTGTCAGGTGCATCAGGTGCAACAGTTGCGACAGGTGTGTCAGGTTCGTCAGGTGTGTCAGGTGTGCCAGGTGTGTCAGGTGCAACAGGTGCGTCAGGTGCGTCAGTTGTGTCAGGTGTGTCAGGCGCATCAGGTGTGCCAGGTGTGCCAGGTGTGTCAGGTGCGTCAGGTGTGTAAGGCGCAACAGGCGCGTCAGGTGTGTCAGGTGTGTCAGGTGCGTCAGGTGCGTCAGGTGTGTCAAGTGCGTCAGGTGTGCCAGGTGTGTCAGGTGTGCCAGGTGCGTCAGGTGCGTCAGGTGCGTCAGGTGCGTCAGGTGTGTCAGGTGCGCCAGGTGTGCCAGGTGTGTCAGGTGCAACAGGTGCGTCAGGTGTGTCAAGTGTGTCAGGTGTGTCAGGTGCGTCAGGTGTGTCAGGTGCGTCAGGTGTGTCAGGAGAGAACAAGCACTAACCACTCAGTGCTTCGCCACCATAATGTACACACGTTTTATGAACAGCCTTTTCTCACAATAATTCTAATATTTCTGCACATACCTCGAATACCTTGGTATCATATCAGAAATAATAGTTCAGAACAATGTTATTTTATTGTTACGTTGCTATTTTAAAATAAGTATGAAATGTAATACTGTTTATTTAGTGAAAAAGTCATATATCTGATACATTTTTACATTCAGTTATTTCTTGTTAATCATTTTAAGATGGTTAACTTTTTTCTGTCGACTTCCCAGGCCTTCATACTGTATCTATATAGAACTCAACAAATATGGTCCCCTACTAATTGAATCAATACAATGTTATAGGAATTAACAAAGGTTCTATTAAATGTTACAGACTTAGTTTTGTGGCCAGATTGGTGTTCTAAGATGGCCGCAGTAATGGTGGGACATAAACCCTATAGAACCCATTGTCATTATGTTGAATGATAATTACAGTGATTATTGTGTGCATCACTGAACGACATAATGTACATTTTAATGAAGTCCATACGTGTTTTATCATATGATGGAGTTTTGATGGAGGGAGGCTTTTGTCAGTTGGCCAAGAATAAAATACCACAATAATTAATTACATTTCTGCCAGTATATGGTTATTCTTGTGCCAACAATATCACTTTAACGCCATATTACATTCTGTATTTAGTTGCATGTATTATGGTATGTAGAATCAATTAACTATATGAAAAATGAATTGCTTTATATAAAATAATATACAACAAGAAATATGATATAAAAAAATTAACCTTAAATAAAATGTTTATTATTTTCTGTTGTGTCCATGAAGCACATGATATCAAGTCAGGCAACTTTTGACCCAAGTAGGAAGGGCCCTGTTATTTTTGCATGTAAAACTAAATGGTAATTTGGACAACCACTGACCTGAAAATTATATGGAAAAACCTTCCAGAGTAGCCAATTCTGCAGTGTTAATGCAAATGGAATCTATTTTCGTTCTTTACACAGTTTTAAATTATGAACAGAACCTCTGTCCACAGTGGGTTGTGAATTTTCAACATTCTAAATTATAGAAAGTACATGGCACTACTTATCACGGGCGGCAGTGGCGCAGTGGGGTAGGTGCTCGCCCCTCGACCAGAGGGTTGGTGGTTCGAGCCCCCGTCCGAGCGCACATTGTCGTTGTGTCCCTGGGCAAGACACTTAACCCACATTG
>JAVQKC010054709.1:0-10144 GCA_036025475.1 Philypnodon macrostomus
TATGACCATACAGAGACCAGAGTAGAAAATTAGCTTGAGCTACAAACTCTATATGCAGAACATCAGTTGCTCTCTTTGTACTGGAACTATGTTAATTTGCATTGTCCCTGTCAAATAAACTAATAAATAAATAAATATGACACCAATGTGGTTAATCTTTTTCAAAATACTAAACTTCGGAATTCATTTCAATGCAGTTTTGTCCAGACAGAATAGAGTCAAAATTAAACCAACTGAGAATGGGCATAGACTTCCACTGTGCAGGAGCGCTCTGATTGGTTGGAACATTGTTTATTTGTCAAGAACTAGAATCTATCCGGAATAATGTGAGAGAGCTGATGGTTTTTTTTGTTGTTGTTTTGTTAGACAGCTTTATCACAACATTTTTTTTTTTTTTTGGAAGAATTAAAAGTGAACTCCAGAACTCCAGATGTTATTCTCACACTTCATGGCTTGTGTATGTACTTCCTGATTTGTGTGAGACCATGATAGAGGGCCGCAAAGGAGAGGAATTAGGAAAAGGGAGTGTATCATTCATACCTAGATTTTTTTAGACACAAAATCAGAGCTTTAACATATTTGCTACAGATTGAATTAAAAATGTCCTCTACAGTTGATGTAACCAGCCTACAAATTCAGGCTAACACAAACTAGTTTTTCCCTTCTCGACTTCCCGTGATGTTGTTTTGGCAGAATATGTATTGACTGTATTTCTAAAATCAGATGGCCCTGCTGGTGACATCAATTGCCTGCTCTGTTTGCTCTGGCAGTGGAGCCTCTTTCTGTGCTAGTCCCTGAAGTCTGTACTTTTTTATTATCATTGTTTGTCTTCACCCTGATGTGAGGTCTAAAGACAGGGGAAATGTTCTTGTAGAGTCTGCAATACTCTTTGAGACAACTGTGGAGAAGTCATACTGAGATATACAAATACAACTGAATGGAAATTGGAACCAAGTCCTACATATATTTTTTTAATGTGCTATTATGCTCCACCACACCTTCAGCAGCATTGATGGGTTGCTATTATTACTTCATCGTGTTGTTTGACTTGATAAGTGGATCTATTGCTACATTTATTTTCAATTTTTACTGGTGATTTGAGCCGAAGCTGGCAACTAGATGGGGTACATCGTGCACAATAGCTGAAGTGTGGCGTGTGTTTGTGGACAGGGGCTGGAAGCAATAACACGGGGAGGATATGCAGACACTCATCTGGCCTGAGGATTGAACCCTCAACCTGTTTGCTTAGATGTGAGCGTTAACTCAGCAAATCTTCTACCAGTCTAAATCATTGTATTTTTGTAACACTTTATTTCACATAACTACATTGTATCTACTTCATTAAGTACACTGTGTAACAAACTGTAACTACATTGTACCTAACCCCAAAATTAACTACAGTGTATTACATTGTACTTAATGAGGTAGATACAATGTAGTTAAGGGCTATGTCAAATAAAGCGTGACCCTAGAAAATATCAAATTTAACTTAACTAGAGTACTTTATACCACAAATGAGCATTGAATAATAGAACTGAGCCAAAATTATAGTGGAAGAAGGGTAAAGTGCCGCGGCAGTGGTGCAGTGGGTAGATGCTCGCCCACCCGTGCACACACTGTCAGGCCATCCCGTGGACACACCACCCGCGGGATGTACCATGGTGCAATGTGGATCAGGCGGTGGTCGAAGGCGGGAGTTTCCTGCTTAGACTGCTGCCTCCGCGACCTGGTTTCGGACAAGCGGAGGAAAATGGATGGATGGAGAAGGGTAAAGTTATGGTGCAAAATAAACTCATAAAACTGGGGTAAGGTATTGAAAAACTAAAGCAAGACGTGACATTTAAAAGTGCCGTCTCGGGGAGCCTGGAGCTAGAGGAGAGCTGACTAGTTTTCCAATTTGAATATTGGTATGTCATTGGTGTATCGGGTTATTTTGGTTCAGGGCTGGAGAGTTTGACAGCATTGGTGCATCCATAAATGGGTGGAGGTTTTTCATAGCCATGCATAAGTGCAAAGTTAGTTTGGTGTTAGTTCCTGGATTTAACTTTCTCATTTATTTTCTGTCACATTTAAGTTTGATATGGACTCCTAATTGCATTTTTTGGATTTTTAAGATTGGACCTGAAAATCAAGTTGATGAGTTTAGTTTAGAAGCCAATTTGGTTTGTGTGGACTTGTGCGGAGGAAGCCAAGCACTTTTCTGTGTGGAGTTTGCATGTTCTCCCCGTGTCTGGGTGGGTTTGCTCCAGGTACTCCGGTTTCCCCCATCAAACCAAAGCATGCACATTAGGTTAATCCTCCAGCTATATGTACATCCTGACCAGGATCCTGGCTCAAGATCTGGAGATGGGTCCCTGGGTGCTGCACTGTGGCTGCCCACTGCTCCGGACAGGCTGCCCCAGTGGCACTGAGGGATGGGTCAAATGCAGAGGACAAATTTCCCTATGGGGACAATAATGTGTAACCTTAACCATGACCTTTAAGAACCCTTTTTGCTGTTTGAGGCCAACGAAGGGACTAAAGTAAAAATAGAACAGGTCCAGCATACAGTTTTATCAGTTTATGTGAGTTAATCATGTGCAATTTAGAGATTAATTTAGTATTGTTTATGTAAAGCTAACTAGTCAAATTCTACAGTGCAATGAAACGGACCCTCTGATGCATGATGGGAACGAGTTTGGGATATAAACCATTGCTTTGCTTGATCGCAGAGCTGAATCTAAAGTTGTGTGTGAGAGCATTAAGGAGGAGACGGAGTTGTTTTTTGGCTGCAGACAAAGCTGTAATTTGTCTCAATGGGAAATAACAGCAAGCAATTTGGACGATTTGGGTAGGTTTGTTTTGTCTAAGGCATCTAGTTTGTTATAGTTTGCCCTGAATAGCAATAAAAATTCTACCTATATATGTGGGCAGACAGATTAGTCATTCACTGTTCATTCATCAAATCTCAAATGGTATGTTTTTGGCAGACAAACTAACAATATAATGAGTTACAAAAATAGCGTCTAGTCTCCGAGCTCAGTATAAATGAAATGATTTGCATTTCTTAAAATATTCCCAAAAGACTGTATTGTGAAGGCAGGGTTAGAACAAATGTAATGTATGTGAAGACAAGAATTAAAAGAGTGAGATCAGTACAGTGGCACAGTGAGGGTCCTGCATTTCATTTCAACTGGACTGGTTCCCCCTGTGTCTGAGTAGGCTTTTACATACCACTAAAAACACGTGTCAGGTTGACCTGTAAGTGGTCAGGGCTAGCCCTCTATTAATTAATTTAAACTATTGGGGGTAGTGCATATTATTAAAGATTTCTGTCAATGTACCAAAGTTAGCCAGAAGCCTATTTTTCACCTGCAGTTCATAGACAGACACCCTAAAAGAACGAGAGTAAACACAACAAACTAACAATCAGAAACATCACATTAACACATACAGACATACACACATACACACATACACACATACACACATACACACATACACACATAAACACATACAGACATACACACATAAACACATACAGACATACAGACATACACACATACACACATACACATTTTTGTTTTATGCGCCTGCAACCAATCTTTTCTTATTTTGGCATCTTAGCCTTACTATTACATTTGCCACTGTTGCATAATGCAGGCTAAAAATCTAAAGACAGATCTCAAAGAGGTGAGGTTGTTTATTGGTGGTGGTGGTGGTGGTGGTGGTGGTGGTTGTTGTTGTTGTTGTTGTGGTGGTGGTTGTTGTTATTGCTGCTGTGGTGGTTGTTGTGGTTGTGATTGTTGTGGATGTTGTTGTGGTGGTGGTTGTTGTGGTTGTGATTGTTGTGGGTGTTGTGGTGGTGGTTGTTGTGGTTGTTGTGATTGTGGTGGTTATGGTGATTGTTGTGGTTGCTGTTGTTGTGGTTATGATGGTTGTTTTGGTTGTTGTGGTGGTTGTGGTGGTTGTTGTGGTGGTGGTTGCTGTTGTGGTTGTTGTGATTGTGGTGGTTATGGTGATTGTTGTGGTTGCTGTTGTTGTTGTGGTTATGGTGGTTGTTTTGGTTGTTGTGTTGGTTGTGGTTGTTGTTGTGGTGGTTGTTGTTGTTGTGGTGGTGGTGGTGTTTGTTGTTTTTTATTAAGCTGCTGTAAGGCAAATAAAGTGCCAGTCACAAAATAAAACATAAAAGTGAGGCTGACTTGAAAGATTACTACCATTTTTAGCAGTAAAATGTCGTAATCCATGGGGCCATAAATGAAAACATTTAGTAAAAGTACAAATTAATTACGATTTTTTCAGGCTACATTTCTGGCAATTCCCTCAACAGATTTGAAAAACTGTTGAGTGCATTAGATTCCATACATCACTGTCTATTTGGTACAAAACTTCACTTCCTGCAGAGATTTTTGTGCTGACTAATATCCAGAATCAAAGCTCAGAGATGTGCACATAGATAAAGCTACAACGATAGAGCTGAATCTTGCCTGCTGCGCCGAGATACCCCGCACTCTCTCCGCTAATTTGGCTGTGTTTTGCCGACACACTCCTAGCATCAACGAGGCTGAGATCAGTGGAACAATAGCTCATGCCCCAGAGTCAAGCGTTAATATGAGTTTGGAGCTGCCTGTGTGTTCTCTTCATTAATTTTCAGTATAGAGTGGGGTTTTACACAGAAAAGTATTTTGTATTTTTGGGAAAAGAATTGGGGAAAATTGGGGGAAAGTAAAATTCATGGTGTGGTATTATGGGATAGGTTTGCCCATATAAACAACATCCTGTAAGACAATGTTCCCTTAGCCGGTTCATTAATTAAAACATAAAGATTAGGGAGTGCTTATTCTACAGGGTGGGCCATAAGTTTTCCTAATTGCTTTTTACATTTTTATTTATATAATGTGCTCTACATGATTACCATTGTTTCGAAACACATATTAATATGCGTTTCCCACTGTTGATGAACTTTCATTAGCACAGTTGGAGTTGGAGAGTTGGAGATGAAACTGAAGCAATATTTAGACCTTAATGTTAGCTCAGTGTAATCCATTTTTCACAGGCTCTTTATTGTGGTTATGCATTGCCAATCACTACCATATTGTTTTTGTGTAAGCAGACGTAGCCAGTGCTGGAACAGAGACTTCTAAGAATGTGATTGCCTGGTATCTGCTAAACATTGATCCAATAAAGTCTTTAGTTTAACCAATTAGCCAATAATCAATTCTACTATTTTTACTGCTCATTAGAGGTACTTTGGGCCTGAAGTTAGGTCAACGTGGTTAATAGCCATTCAGCAAGCAAGCAACAGTTAACAACAATTTAGCAACAATTAGCAAAACACAGGCAGACAATCATTAGCCAGTACCATGAAGTCTAGAGGAAAGAAGATGGAAAGAACCCACAGTTACACAGGGAGGACACAAACCAGTGGAAGTCAAATTTCGGTCCAGTGATTTTTTTTTACTTATCTTGTGGTTTTCTGGAGCAGTACTGATCAAATGTAATGCACAAGACAGCATTTATACATATATATCTGACAGTTACTTGTCAAAAAATGATCGTATCAAGCGTAAAGACAGTTTGTGTCCGAGACCTAGATGCCTTTAGCCAATAGCTGTTCAGGACAGGGCGGTGACATCATTGTTTTCAGAGACCAAACTACCTCCCCAGCATATTTTGAAAGGATGTGTTTTGGAGAGACAAACACACTGTTGCCGTGTAGATTAAAGCCACATCCGGAGCCTTTTTCAAGGAAACGTGTTCTCAGACTGCCTGAGGATCAAACATACATATCTCGCACTTTTTCCATTAGGGGTCACAGGTAATTTCGAGCCAGAGACAGTATATACACTGGAGAATTTAGATATAGCTTTCTGGGTGTGGGTAGAGAAAAAAAACACTGTAACACAGGAAGGACTAAATGCATACTTGCAGAGAAGCATGGATTCCCACATGAGATGCCGCTGACATTGCATTATTGCACGTATCCACACATCAGTCATTTGGTGGGAACTTGACGGCCCAGGCTCTCCCACCGATATCACTGTAGACTTCTTCTAAGCCTGACCCTGACATGGCACGGACTTCAACACATGTTCAAACAGGCACAGAGAAAGTTCATTGTCAAATCTCAAAAGGAAAGGTTTGCGATCAGTAAAGGAGCCTGATTAAAATGTGACTGACTCTTGCCTATAGCTGCTCCTCTGTTCTCTCTGTCAGCTATTGATTTCCCTGGCCTCATCTAATCCGGGTTCACACAGCCCAGCATTAATTAGAGATTGAGGGATAGATTCAGGAAGACAACAAGTACAATATGGTATGGGTGCATATTCAAGGCTAAAGAAAATGTGACATACATATTTGAGCTTGTTTTAAATAAGATATCAAATGACTTAAACCAAAATTGAAATGAATAGCTTTTGTTTTGAGATTTTCTGTGAAAGAGTTGGTGGATGGGTACATTCAACCTAGAACTTAAAAAAAAATAAAAAAATTTACAATATTAGATTTGTTAGAATAATGCCCACAAACAAATACATACATAGACAGGACAACAGGATATCTGGTCTTTCATCATAAATATACATAATCAGAAGCAAAAGATTGATGCCTATTTGCAATGTAAAAATGTATTGCAATATAAATCAATATTGCTTATCCTTTTCATGTCAAAATACTTCAAAGAAGTTTTCATGGGAGACTTTTATCATTGAAAATGCTATGGCACAGTTAAAAAATATAACAGTCTTTAACCTTTGTGAGAGAGCAAATGAACGAACAAAACTGTATATAATATGTTTTCATGGTGTTGTATAGCTGCTATAATCAACTTTAAACCCTTACTCCACCCTTTAGTTTTATGGGATGGTGTTTGTAAACTGCTCTTGTTTTGGCTCTAAACTCCTTCTATTTTTCTCTCCTTGAATCTTAAGCCTTGTGTGCGTGTGTCAGTTTTGTGCATGAAGCTTCGGTCCTTGTTGTAAAGTATACACCAAGCCTGCCTGTGTGACTTGTCTTTATGGAAAACTTGATTGAAGCGAGTTGAAAGGCTCTGTCTGCTGCTGCTTGGGGAAAGGAGGGCACCGAGAGCTACTGGCTGCCACTCACCATCTGGAAAAACTCAACCCTGTGCCGCTAAAATGACTCAGTGGGCCTCTGCCCCCATCTATTGGCCTTTAGGTGAACTGCAGGATGATACAACGAGAGATAATCAGTGGAAGGATCATTCAAATTTCTGACACCTCAGTTTTGTAAACAAGCAAGCCATCTGTCTCATCTTCTATTTCCATTCATTTCTACAGGGATCTTTTCATTATGACTTGGCACATGTCTGATAATGGATGGATGAAGGATGGTTAGCTGAGGCGTTATTGCAATGGATCTAATCAGCAGATTGTGGCTGGGCAAACAAAGTATGGGTTGAATAAGGTGCTTCATCAAAGTTAATACCTAGATATATATTAGGACATAGATTATTAGCAAGGATGTGTATGTGATCTTGATCCTGACTTTTAAACTCTCACATCATTGGCATTGCACTCCCAGCCCAAGCAAGACTCAAGCAAGCATTGGTCTGCCTTATTATCAACAACACCTAACAGAAAGCATCGTATCAAGTCCATGTGTTTCTGTCAAAGTTCTGTTGAATGCCAGTTGCATTTGGCCCATTCTTCAATGCCACTGTCAGGAATAGTGGGTGTCCGCAGATCTTGAGCCAGGATCTCGGGTAAGATTTGGAAGATTTGCCGCCCGCATGTTTTTAGGGAACCGAATTACCCAGGGAGAAATATGCAAACTCCACACAGAGAGGCCCCTGGATCTAAGAATCAAACTTGGGCCTTTTTGCTGAGAACTAATTTGCCACCAAGGTGCGATAGTTTACACTCTCCCATTGAAGTCTAACATTAACAAGTCATTACTAAAAACATAAAATTAGATCCATTGGGGAATGTGTATGCTTGTATGCAGCAGGCTCATAGAGAAAGAGTACAATGGCCGGGACTCTATTGGTTATCTAGACTGCTCAATGAACTCGTACGGACAAAATTGAAAGGCATTGCACATAACACTTAAGCTGTCAGCCCGGTTAACTTAATGTACATAACGATAATAAATCTTGAATATACAGCCGTGCCCATATTCCATAACTACAATGAGGCAATTATAACATTAAAGGAGTTAGCTCGTGTGCTGCTAGATGACTTGTAAATAAAGTGCTTTAGTCTGGCAATGAATTCGCTGCACATTTGCGCTCATTACGACTGGAGTAAATTGTTAAGTGTGGCGTGGTAGCCTCTGGGCCAGTGCATGATGGGAAATTTCACATGGGTTTTCTGGTTGGCAGCAGCTGTCTTCTGCCAATTAGACACATACTGAGTGTCTATGGTGTGTATGTGCATATTAATCTCCCAATATACTGCAGCCCCCTTCACCCCTTTGGGCACATTACGGATGAGCCTTCGCTGAGCCTCCTGCCACCACTGACACAGGGCTGAGCACAGAATATTTAAAATACAGAGGTCTAAAAACTGTATCCAAGGGCCACTGAGAATGGGATCAAATGATTCTTCCTTGACTTAGTAGTCTTTGTTTCGTCTGGTTTTAGACTTGATTTAGGCTCTTGTTTCTGTGCTGTTTTACTCTATTAGTTTAGATCTGGTTCACTTCTGGTTTAGCCCTAGTAAAGATTTGGTTTGATTTACTGTAGTCCTGCACTGAAAGTAGTTACAAATTGTGCAGTGGTCATTCTCACATCTAAATTTTCTTAAGTAGACCAGTCCAACTAAATAATATGAATTCAACTCACATGGACTACTTCACATTTAGAGATGGTGTTTTTTCATTAGCCTATTGCAAAAAAATACTTCCTGCAGCTTTAGTCCACAAATGTTAGATTGTTATTAAGTTTTCTTACAGTGTATCAACATGAAATAGTCCATTGGAGTTGACTGCACACATTTCTAGTTGGACTTATTTATGTAAATTGAGACAATGAAAGATTTTTCGTGTGAATGTTACACTTTATTCAGTGTGGTTTTTACTTGATCTACAATCGCTCCGGTTTACAACTGGCTTAGTCCTGATTTTGATCTGGTTATTCCTTGTTTGGTCCTGGTTTAGTTCTGGTACTGCAGACCTGGTGTTGTGCTGGTTTAGTCCTGGTTTAGTCTTAGATTAACCCCAGTTTAGACCTTGTTCAATCCTGGTTTAGCCTTGACTTATACTTGATCTTTTCCTCAATGCTGTGTACAACCATTTGGCCCCTGCTACTTTCCAAGCCCCGAGCACACAAATTAGTACTTCCCCAAATTCCCATTTAAAACAATGTAAATATGAGACAAGCTGTGGTTGTGAAACATCCAAATGAATCCACAGACTCTTCAAATAAAAAAATAATGTCACCCAGAATGCAAGCTTTTTTCCTCCATCGAGAAAATCAAAGAAATGTAGCTAATTAGTATGAGCATGATTTAGAAAGTGGCCTTGGCATATGTGCAAAGTTAATTACAGAGATATGACATGGATCTCATTAAGTAAACCTCGATTTACTGCAGCAACTGGAGCGAGAACGTGTTGGGATCAAAAGCAAAGATGCTCAACGATCCTGTAAGCTCAAGATAAGCTGTTGCAACATTTCTGGACAACATTTATTAAACTAAAAAAGTTATTATTGCTGGTATCATCAAGGCATTTTGACTCGTTTGTATTTAGCATGCATGCTTGACTAAATCCACTGGTTTGATGTGATGTGGCTGGGTAAGTGAGTCGGTCCCTGGGAAAGACAGTTAACCCACATTGCCCATGAATGAATGAGATGTGATTGGTGGTGGTCGGAAGGGGTCGTAGGCACAAAATGGCAGCCACACTTCTGTCAGACTGACCCAGGGCAGATGTGGCTACACTCTAGTAGCTTACCACCACCAGTGAGTGACTGTGGAGTAAATGAATAATTCAATTCAATTTCTAGGGATGAGCACTGCAAATTAGCCACGGCTACAAGTGCCGTAGTATATGACATGTAAAATGTATATATCCCTATCAAATAAATTTTAAAAAATGTTTAAAAAAATGAGCTAAATAAGTACAATGTAGTAGTAGTAGTAGTAGTAGTAGTAGTAGTAGTAGTAGTAGTAGTAGTAGTAGTAGTAGTAGTAGTAGTAGTAGTAGT
>JAVQKC010054711.1:0-16445 GCA_036025475.1 Philypnodon macrostomus
TACTTTGAAGAAACTAGAATATAAGGCGTATTTTCAGTTGTTTGACACTTTTTTGTTAAGTACATATTTCCACATGTGTTAATTCATAGTTTTGATGCCTTCAGTGTGAATCTACAATATCAATAGTCATGAAAAGAAATGAAACTCATTGAATGGGAAGGTGTGTCCAAACTTTTGGTCTGTAGTGTACGTATATTGGAGTGGAATATTTCTAAATCAAATACATTTATTTAAAAGTTGACTGCAGAGGAGCAAGACTTGTACTAGAGAACTGAATGTTAAAAAAAGTGTAAATAAATACCAAATGCTTGGTAGTACATATAGAGAACTTACAGTGACACAGACACCATGCAGACTCCACTCCTAAGACAAACAGTTAGACAATCTTTTAGCTTATATCAGCAAAAGTAGTATGTCGGCCATGGAGCAGTTTAACGAGGTCATATCTGCCTTTTACAAGATCTTTTATAGAATGGTCACGCCATTTTTAACATGTGATCATATTTGGTTTCTACAATACTTTAAAGTATTTATAAAATTCTGATGAGAAACAAATGTAAGTACATAGAACCAAAATTGTAGCCATAAACTTGGTCCAATCTGTCAAAGTGGGGGAAACGGCAGGTTGGTTAATGTTAATGTCAAGCCTGGTGTACCATTTTAGTTTGGCAACAGTAAATAAAACTGAATATAAAACAAGTGATCCCCAACTGCAAGTCTGTACAAAACAATGTTTATTCCAAAATGAGTAATTCGACATAAAAACCACAAAACATACCCGTCCTTTTTGCGTATATGCGTCTCCGTAGCGACACTGCACGATCCTAAAAGGCAAATGTCCCCAAATAAAATGGCTTTGGTAACAACATGCACTTATATTATTAAAACTATAGTAACATTTATATAAGGTGACAAAACACCAAACAAACTAACCTTCACGTAACATAAAAAATGCTATTAAAATGTACAGCTAAAACAGCCCTGGGTATTAACCGTTTGTGTATAAATAAAAGCTATATATATACACCGGAGATTGCCTGTTCAAATATGGATGGGCAGTTTTGGTTGTAACAATGTATTTGACACTAAGGGCATTGCAGCCATAGTCCAGTACACAAGGTTCTATTGGGCAGGCTGGTTTTTGTTCTTCTTGTTGAGGATTTTGCGCAGACTTTCTGGCATCAAATATGGCCGCTCTGCACTGCCATCATTTCGCTCCAAGTCCTCCACTGCAAAACCAGAAAACAACATATGACACAATTTCTATTTTTTTTAAATTTATGTAAGTGATATTCAAGAATTATGACATCAATCATTTTGCAATATTGTCAAAACTTCCAAGTCTTTTAACATTTTATTGAAACAACCTTAGTGACAGCTTCCTTTAAGAAATGTACAAACTTATTTGGGGTCTCTTCACTTCAACTCAAACAAACATAATAGTGCTTAGAAATGGTAATTGTGGAGTACACTGAACATGTTTTGGTAATCATTTTTGGCGTTTCTGGCAGGATTTTGTGGTGAGTTTGTCGAACTAAGGTGGCCCCAGTGGGACATTGTGTTACATATGAACAAACCATGTAAAATTAAATAATGTTCATATGTTCTTGAATATGTAATGCAGAACAAGGTGCAATCTGAAGAGACTAGTTTTAAATTAAAAACATGATGTCAAACTATGGAACAACATTCAGTTGTAAAGCCACTTATAATAAATTGTAAAAAAAAAAAAAAAAAAAAGCAAATGGTGCTCAAAAGGAGTGTGCAGTGCTCAGTTTGTCCACTCAGGGCACCTATAGGAAATCAGTATGCTACATTGAGGATACACCCTTGATCTTGATGGATACTTTTCAGTTAAAATTCTATAGCACTCACAGACATAAAATAGACCAGGCACGTGAGAGGTTTCAAGTTTCTAAAGGAGAGAACTAAAGGCAGTTCGGAGTTCAGCCCAGTGCACATTAGTAATATGATATGACACAACCTTACTGGTAGCATTTCAGTCATATGGTTTCAGTCACTCATAAAAAAACGAGAACAAAACAAAAACATTCATTGTACTTTTGAAATTATAGACTGTATATTGATAGACGTAAATAGGTCTCTTCCGGTTGAATTCCAGTGTAGTTTGAATGAAATGTGAAACAGTTGTAGTTTATGAGACAATGTTGTTTTTCAGTGCAGCAGATTTAATGTGAAGTTTGCCATCATCATTGTGTGTTTTGGTAGAAAAACCTCAACCAGTTCCAGTGGTGTGAATGCTGTGTGTGCAAACCTAATAGGGGCCAAGTAAATTATATAATCAATAGTGGAGTAGGTGAATTACCCATAGTGAATTCATGCGAGTAAATAGTGTTACATGTCACTGTTCAGAATCAAAATGTACCCCGCCTCAACCCCAAGCCTATCCCCCTTATTTTGAGTAAAAGAAAAAAGAAATACTACAGTGGCCGAGTGGATGAGGGATTAGGTGAGTTGGTGGTTCAAATACCACCACCTTGGGCACATTGCATTTGTATAAATGTGCAATTGGTGTTTGGTGGCAGTTAGAGAGGCTGTAATAGCATAATGGAAACCACTTGCATGAGACAGAACATCTTCATGCAAGGCAGCTGTGGCAACATAGGTAGCATACCACCACCAGCGTGTGTGGATAAATGAATACTGCAGGTTTGACTTTTTAAAAGTGGAATTCCTCAAAACTAGTCTGAACGCTGATGGAACCTTATAACTCTAAGGGGACAATAGTTAAGTCTCTTTGAGTGTCCAGAAAAGCGCTAAATGAGACATACTCTTATTATTAAAAAAACTGCCTCTATCAATATACAGTCTATAAAAATTGTATACAAAAACACAAACAGGGATCAGTCAGCTGTGCTCAAAACTCAAAAGGTCTCCACAAGTGCTGCCACTTTAAGGCATTGTGGTTTCCTGTATGACTGCTGCTTAATGCATTTGTCATTAGAAATTCAACAGTTTTTTTGTCAAAAGCTCCTTCATAGTGTCAGTCTTCTTGTTTTGACAGCGCATCCTTGAGGTCCTCATCTTGGTTCTTCCACAGGATCTCGTGAAGGGTGGACGACATGTAATACGGCCTGGCAGCAGAACCGTCATTGCGCTCCAGGTCTTCGCCTTGTGTTTGCATGTGGGTGGAGTGTGTGCAAGTTTGAAAATAGGACAGTTGAAGGTGTTACAGGTAAGTAGGAGGAGAGAAGAGGGGAAAAGAGACAAAAAAAGAGAAAGTCAAATAGCAAGCAAGCCAAGGCTCCCACAAGCATCTGAACACCCCTAATCCCAGTCAAGCCTAACATATCAGAACCTTTAGCAAGTCACGTTTAAAATAGCAGAAATGTGGCCAAATATACCCATGCGAATTAGTAACAGCCCAACACCACAAGCAAAGTGAAACTACATGTCAATAAAAAAAGCTTGGATGAAGTTTATTACAACTTTTTGTGTGACCAAAGTTTTATTGCACATTTGTGGTAAAAGGGTAATAGATTTGGGGCAGTACTTACAGAAACAGAGGAAGAGGGTGTCCACACACATGGAGTACACACTGAAGAAGCCGTGTGCGATCAGGTAGGAGCCAATCACCACTGTCTACAGACGAACACACTTTAAATAAACTCTCAGTTGCCATGAGACAAAAGGTTTCACTATCTTATGAACAGATATAGATTACATTTTAAGTTGCAGCCCTCATCATTGGGTGCCACAGCTATATTGTTATAATTTGTGATGAGAGCGTTTGAAAAATAGTGGCAATCTGAAGGGAAAATATGTTTTACAACTAGCCAGCCAGTTAGTATACAATACAAAATAAATGCTATTTTTGGCCCAAAAATTCTGTAATCTTTAGGCATACAACTCTGATCACTGCATTATTGATATCTATACAAACAAAAAAACTTTACTAGCCAATTTGGACTCATTATTTTGGTCGCTGTTTTGGCCAATGAAGGAAAAAAATATGATCCAAACAAGAAAATGCATCAGTAGTGTAAAAATAAAGCACCACAGTTTTTTCTTCTTCTACAACCTCATGTCGCTAACACGTATCGCTAAAAGATTTATTGTTGTCAGCATCCCTAAAGCCCACCCACTCACTCACTGCAACATTGCCACAATATTGGTTCAGACCAGTTGTCAGGACTCCAAAAACTAATTTGGAGAGTTTGTAAATATAAAAATATTTTTTTTAAAAGCTTGTAGAGCAGGATAAGTTATAATTAGCATTTGAGTGGTGAGAAAAACGTACTATGATGGGAACCCAGTAGTAGTGTAGACTGGGAGCTGTACTCTCAAAGGCCTTCACTCTCCCAGAGAAGAAGAAAAAGGCAAACACACCTGTGATATAATTGTGGTATTAATTCATATTTTAGACTCAATATACTGTATTCCAAATGGAACATAGATGATCAGGTAAACACACTTACCAACGAGCCCGACAATTAACAGTTTACCCAAGAACAAAAGGAAATCTGTCACTTTGTCCAGGACGGCCACTCTGCAATCACACATTTGTTTAAAATGTACGGTACATGCAGAATTCATCCTTTAAAATGTACTGCCACAAACCTGAGACAATTTCTCATGAGGAGGAAGAAGGCATCTTTGGCTGAAGAGCAAAAGTTTTTACCATAGATCGCCGTCTAGTGGACACACACAGTTATTACATTCAGAACTCAAAAGCCCAGTGATGTTTTTAGAGCAGTGTTGAGGTGACCACGGTAACCACGTACCATAATGTAGGCGTTTCTGTTCAGGAACTTGACAAATTTCTCTAAACACCAGAAACAGCACTTGAGGCAGCACAACAGGAACTTGGCAAACTTATTCTGGGCCCCTGCAAGCAAGAACGTGAAAAAGGAAATTATAAAGATAAGTACCAGTAGTTTCTAACCAGAGCTGACCAAATGAAAACTATAAAAGTATAAATAGCCAGTTGTTAGCTTAGGTGTTTGTGAACAGTTAGATAAACAGACGTAAGTAGGATGTCTTTTCACATTTTAACTAGACTAACCCTTAGCTTTATGTGAGAACATTTTAGTAGTTATAGAACCTAATGCTATATAGTTGCCTACAATAAGAACACCAATACATTGAGCCGTACCTTTGAGCTTGTGGTCCAGGTACTCCAGCAATACTCTGATGATCTGAATGATAGACAGGATGAGAGCGCCAAAAGCCAGAGTGCCCGTGTGATACCTGCAACATGATCACAGTGTTATAGTTGCTTATAGTATTGACATGCTCTCATTCTCAGTAATAATGTTTTAATGCACCTAAACTCAGTTTGATATAGCTTCATGACAAATGATAAGTGTGTACAACTCTTGCCTGTATCCAATTTGCTACTTTCACAAAAATAATTAATTGCTTGAATATTGAGTTTTGTTTACGTAAAAACCCAGTCTGTTACATGACCTTCCCAACTGCTGTGGATACATCAGTGCAGACCCTATAGCAGCTACTATGATGTGGAAAGTGTGTCATGATACACATTTAAATGTTAGAAGACATATTTGGCCAATTTGTAGTTAATGTCACAATTCGCTAGTGCTGTTCATATCTTGCTCCTCCATATCTGCAATGAGCAGCGGACATTAAAATAATAGAGTAGTGCTTAACTGCAGGATTAGTAAAACATTAGCAAAGTCCCCTGCAGCTGCCCACAACTTTTAGCTGATAACAGCTCAAATTTAAGCCAATGTTTAATTAGACAAATCTTATTTATGAATGAACAATAGATGTTGCTATACTGGAAGAGATGATGGACATTATGTTTACACTAGGGACAGGCAAAGTACGTATCAAACAGTCCTGCAAATGACATCATTGTTCATCTTTCTCTTATTCTTAGGGGTTGCCTGAAGTCTACCCTAGCAACTATGGGCTTTAGGCACAGCCTAGACAATGCAGAGGGATGAAGCCAGAGAGAACCAATGGCAACATGGGGAGGACATGCGGACTTCAGTAAGAGAATTGTAGTTGTCTGGCCCAATGGTCAAATCCATAACCCTCATTGTTTCATGCCTCACAATTATGCAGTAAATTGTACTGTATATTGATTTTTTTATTTGCTATATTTTTTTTTTACCAGATGCTCTTCCTAATAGGGCAGGGCTGCACGATTTGATTATTTTTTTTCAAATTGCGATAGATTTTAAACTGATAGAGAATATAGAGAAAAAAATAATAATATTAAGGCTTAACAACAACTCCATAAACTCTTTATCCACCTGAGAGATCTGCCCAGAGAAGAGAAGATGGGGAAGGCGGGCATGTCGTCCGGTTTGACAAAGGCCCAATAATACGAGGCAAACGCTCCGGCTAAAGTCATCTGCCCCAGACCGATGACGAAGTTAGAACACCAGAAGAGCAGGAAGACATTGTAGAACTGCAGTCCGATCAGGTACTTGTGGTAAAGGGTCTCTCCGCCGTAAAACGCAAAAAGGCACTCCGAGTCCGGGCACTCCACTTTCATCGGACTGGTCGAGTAATTCTGGAATAATACAGAAAATAGTAGGTTTTGACAAATATACTAGATACACCGAGTTTTCAGATACCAGTTTGGTCGGTATTGATTTCCATACACATAGAAATATTTTGTAAACATCTTTTGGTATGCTTTGTATCCTATATTTTTAAAATATAAATACAAATAAATTATCATAAAATAACCGCCATTAAACGTATTTATCAATCTGTAAATAAGCTGATAGTCTGTTTGGTTTCTAAACATTAGAGGCTTCTTTTTGACAAGTTAACATCCCTAATATACACAGTATATTGCTATTAACTTTGCACTATACTACAACTACTGTGATAGTTTACAGTTGTTTTATTTTCAAGTTTAACAATTACAAGGATCTAGATTCTAGACTTAAAGTCACCATTCAAAATGGGAAACAAAACTCAGATGGTCTAAATATGGGACGAATTGAGAATTATTATAATTTTTTTAATATGACTTTTGCCTCTCCTCTAACCTAAGGCCCACAGTTGATAGGGTAGGCTCTAGTCACCCATGTGCAGCCCTGACCACTTACAGCTGGTTCACACGTTTCTCTGGAGTGTGCACATGCTGACTCATTGAAAACTTTGTACACAGGCTGGTTTGAGGTAGAAAGGAAACTGAGTAATTCTGTCAAGGGTATTACAGTAACAATTTCTAATTCAATTAAACAATAATAATTTGAGAAGGATACACAGCAGTTACTGCCCAGTAAGCGATGACCACAGTCAGGAGGAGGAAGGTGAAGAGTGGGAAGAAGAGGGAGCTCATGATATGACCAATAGCTCTGTCAAAAACAACAAATGTATTATTAGCTAAATATACAATACATTAATACAATGTAATACAAATTATATTTTAAAGAGAAGAATGAAAAGGCATTGCTAATGTACAATAACTGGTGATAATGATTTGATGTACCAGGCTGTGACAGAAGTGGGTAGAAGTCATGTTAACCACTGAATCTATAGTGTCCAAACTTTTGTTATAAGGGGCCATATTTGAAAATGTGTTTGTGCCAATACTCCTCCTGTTTTACAAATACACTTCTGGATTTTAACCCAACATCTGTGAACCACTAAAGTAATATACATTTTATATAGATTACTGCCATATATGTAACTAGATAGAAGTGGTAAAGGCAGCAGAAAATGTTCATTTTCATTTTTTAAGATGAGGACAGACTGAAATGTCCTCCCTGCCCATGGGCCGCACTTTTGATATGTCTGATCTATAGTGTGGACGACTGCTTTGACAATAGCCCCCACATCTCACATAATCCTATAATGTCTTACTTGCTGGCCTCTTTGATGAGAGCGATGGCGATGAGAATCCTTTTCCTGAGGAAGATGAGCAGCAAGATGATGATCACCTCCACGATGGCCAGGATAATCACTGGTAAATAAGGACATCATTGTTAAAGACCATTTAAGACAGAACTAGGCATTGTTGGGCCACATTCAGCCCTTGTCCAGTCCCTGCCCGGCCCACAGCAGTCCTTGGTAAAACAGTAACTATTAGGTCTTTAAGAACTGTACTGTTTAATACCCAATCTTAAAGGCATATGTAACACTTGTAACAATGCCCTCTTCCCACTTCACTATAGCCCACAGTACTGAGGACAGCCTATCAAATGTACAAACAGTTACTATGTTTGTCAGATGAGGCTAATCTTAATAGGTCCTATATTATGCGTCATTGCACATTTCACAGTCTATTTTGTATATATTTAGGTTTCCATTTTACCTTTTGAAACATCAAAACACAATAAATATCGAATACAAGCCGTTTCTTGGAGCTCCCACTTGGACTCCGATTAGGTACCTGTCTCTAGAGAGGACCAGACCATTTGTGCTGGGTTTTGGTTTTCACACTCTTGACACTCTCACAGTGGAGCACTTGTAGTTGATAAATGGTGGTAAGCTAGCAAAGTGGCAACACTTCTCGAGGCGTGTTTAAAGACAGTGCAGGGGCAGACTGTGGTTTGCCACTATTTGTTACATCACTAATAGTTGAATAGTTTTCAGCTCTTGGAGAGGACTATAAACATAAAAGATTACTCAAACATGCACAAATTAAATAAAACACAACTTTTGGCAGAAACAAGATTATCACATGGTTAAAAGCTCAGACAGGTTCATTTTGCAGAATATAGGATCTGTACGTAAAATAAAGCATTTTTGTTATGTTTACTGACTGAAGGCAAGCCAGGTCTGTTGGATCTGCAGGTAGACGCTGAAGTCTGTCTGGAAGCCCAGATCCTGAATGGTCACATTAGCACCAGGCTCTCCTTTCAGAGCAGCATACTCCATGTAACAGTGGAAGATACCTAAAGAATAGCAACATTTGATTATAAATGCTGGGAACATTTTTACAAGTAGGTTTGAGCCAACGGCGAGTAATGTAGCTCACAATAAATTATCTAAGATGGAATAATCACAGCTGCATAATATTCACAACAACAGCTCTTCTCAGGTTTTACTCCTGTGTACAGCGACAATTGAGTCACAAGTGATGAACTGAACTCAGGTGATAATTACTTCTATGGTGACTGATAAATGTTACATAGATATGGCAGTGATGCTTCTACTGTATTAGACAGAGAAGATCAGTGGTTCTCGTAGTGTGGAAGAGGGACCATTGGTTGTACTTGGGCTCTTGGAGGAGACTTTTATAGTTCAGGATTCTAGTACTGGGGCACAATTTGGACCTGGTTATACTAGTATTGGTAGATTCTAGTCCTGCAGATTGATTGCAACTTAAGCCCAGTAAAATGGTACTTTGAAAGACAAATATTTTGAAAAGCGATAATTGGCATGAAAAGTTTAAGAACTAGACAATATGGATTCTCAAACAGATGTTATTATTAATATGTGAGCTCTATGAATGAAACACTGTCTAATCTAATAATGCTAATTACACATATTTCCATCCAGTAGGTTGTAATGTTAACCACTAGGTAGTATTAGAAATTACTTTGACAATTTCTACCAATTTTGGCAAACATGGGAGTTTTGAATGTTCCTGCTTTTCCTGCCAAATTTTTACTTCTATATTTAATATTTTCAACAAATATCAACAAATGGGCTGAATCTATAAACAAACATGAACCATGCTTTACAGTTGCTGACTGTGCAGAGCATTTAGGTTTCGATGCACTTGCCTAGTTTAGCCATTAGACTACAAGATCTCGAACTTTAACTTTATTTACTACTGGCCAAAAAAAGTCACATCCTGGATTTAACTAAGCAATAGGTAAGAGCCTCCTGTAGTTGGTCAGGTCTAGATTCAGCAACATTATGTTATGTTAAGAGTGAGGTCACCTGAATATACTGTTATTCCATCAAAGGGTTTGTTTCTTCCCTGATGGCAAGGGTGGGCACATGCCAGGATTCATTGGGCTCAAATTTCAAAAGGTGGTTTAGGGAGCACATCATTTTCACACATGGATCAACCACTGCAAAGTCCAGACCTTAACTGGAGAAGGCTTTGCCCAGATCTTGGTGTGAAATCTTACGGAAATAAATCTTGTGACACTGTAGAAGCTTATCAAAACAATTCCATAGTGAATGCATGCCATAATCAAAGCTAAAAGGTGGAAAGGTGGTGGTGGTGGGGCAGACAGTGTTTTTATAGTGTTTTGAGGGGAAAAAATGCTTGTGTTCTTACCATATCCTATGACCAGTATGACCATCACAATCATGATCCACACCATAATACCAGCCAGGAAACGCATGAGCACAATGAAGAGCAGGCTGGTGAGCATAGCAATGACTAGACCTCTGCAGAAGAGTTCAAACCAAGACAAGAGAAGACAGTTGGTGTGGGTGTTTTGGTGTGATTTACAATGGCCTTACATAGAATTTAAATGCGACTTACATTAGGATCCAGTACCACGACTGGGTGTAGTCCTCAAAAATTTTCATCACGACTTGACGAGCCTCCATGACAATTGTGGCATTTCTGTGGAAAAATTGTTTGTTATTTAGGATGGAATTTCAGTAGCGAGTAATATGTGCACAACATGATTGGACATGTTGGGACAAGTACAAGTACACACTTAGTCATATAATGCCTCTTCAAATTCTTATAACTATATCTATATATCCATCTATCCATCCATCTATCTATTTCTAACCCAGTCAGTCTCATTTCACACCAAGTACCATCTCAGAATTTGGCTTTCGAAGTTGAACTAACATGAGCCTAAATCTGGTCCAAAACACCAAGGGATAAAGGGGGATTTAAAGAGAAAAATTACATTTACTAAATAAGGACAAAATAAGGGATTATACAAGGCTAGGATAATTCCAGGTTTAAACTAGAAAGCACTTGTGCAGACCTCCGCCAAGGCAGCTCATTTCCACAGATCAATCCCAAAATTTTATCAACTGGTCTTTGTGTAATTTTTTACCTTCCCTGAAAATTTCATCCAGATCGGTGCAATATTTTAAAGCTGCTAACAGATCAATTTTTAGATTCTATTAAATATTCCATATTAGAATTCAGATCTAAAGATTTAATCATCTGATCATGAAGTTGCTAACAGACAAACCAACCCACGGGGCGGTTTGTCCTGTTAGACCAGGTCTAAAACAGGTCTCAATAAATAAATACTAAACTAACTAGAACTAAGGACCACACACAAGGTTCCTTCCAGTGCAGGACTAAATTAGGCTATTGCTGAGTACTACTAGTATTACCCATACCACAGTTTATTATTATTATTTATCTTTAAAAAAACAACAACAACAACAACAACTGGTCATAATACATTTTCAATTGAGACATTACCATTAGATTAGGCTAAGAAACATTAGTGAATGAACCTGACATTGTATGTTTATTTAATGTACACATTAGTAACAGTCACAATTCTTGATTTTTAGGTTTTACTGGACAAGTCCTTACAGAATGGTTGAAGACCACAATATCTCTCACCACATTTACATTTTAAAAAGGGTCTACTGAAGTTCAAATCAAGCATAAGAATGAAAAGGGAAGCGCGAGTATGTGTAAAAAATATCCAGTGAGCAGCAGTTCTATAGTGAAAATGCCTTGTTGATGAGAATGGGCAGGCTGGGTTGAACTTCAGCAGGTTTGTCACCATGCTACGATATGATTTTATTAGCTAGACTCTTGTCTTTGGAAGCACAAGAGTATCTTAGAATAAGTGAAGTGGCATGTTTTTACTTACTTGACACCATCCACAAGATCCTTAGCTTCTCTGATATTTCCACTGCCATCATCAAATTTAGAGATGTTACCCACAGTGATGACTCCACCTTTCTGGCCCATAGCAGGGAAGCACCTACGGGTGACTGAGAAAAATTACAGTGTAAAATGTAATTAAATGCATCAAAATCATATATGTTCAATGTAGCCGAACATCACTTACATGACACGCTGGGTATCAACATAGCAGGACATAGACCCTGCTTAAGGATTTCTGGTACACCCTAAAACATGTAGAAAAATGACTGAGAATGTGTGTCAAACTAAACAAAACAAAAAAGCAAAAAGAGGAACTTGAAGGCAGAAATAGTTGAAAGTGTTGCTGTCCTGTGTTAAACTCACCATTGAGTTGGTCACTCCCTCTTTGCAGAAGGTCTTGTAGTAGTCAAAGTCTTTCTGGATGTAGTAGGCTTTGACCAGGGTCATGAATTTGTCTGGACATTTATCCACACACATCTATAAAATAAAGCATAAATCATGGAATATGAATAAACCCAATCCAACGTTCCAAATGTGTAGAAGAAGGGGACAACATGAAAGAGTCTAAATAGTGTAGGTGATTGTCATTGTATCCTTGGGCAAGACACTTCACTCTTCTTGCCATGGCAACATACTTGCTATGACTTTTGTGATATATAGTATTTTTTATAGAATTCAAAATCTTCAGGTACGGTGCTAAATGATCTATCCATTAAGCCACAAATCTACCAAATATCACTATGTAAAACCTACTAGAACCTATTATCTCTTCCCTTTGCGTACCTACTGCGTTCTTCCTTTTTTTGAAAATGTTATCCGAATCTTACAAAGACTTACAAATCAACCAAAAACTTATGTAACAAACCACATAAAATAATTCATAGTCTTCCCACAATTGAAGTAAACTTCTATATTCTTCTTCTATATTTACCAACCTGTGTGGTGGGACACTGAAACTCCAGCAGCACCATAGGGCTGGCACACTTCATAATGTTGAAGTAGAACAAATTTGGCTTGTTCCTGATGGAAAAAAGAGCAAAGGTGGTTCGCAGTGAGATTTGTGTTTAGAGGATTTGTTGAAGACAGGACTAGAAACTATATTTAACTACTGTCTTACTCTTGAGGAGTCCCAGCATGTCCACAGAACTGGCCTCGACTGTCTGTGGGATAGATCACCTTCCTGGGATCTCCCTGGGACCATGCTGCCAAAGTTCAAATTATTAAGGGTCAAAAATAGATTTGTGTGAGGTTTAGGGCATAGTTTAACAGATGAGCAATCTTACCAAGTATTCCCACCGCAACATAAGCCAGAATAGCCAAAATGAAGAGGATGCAGCATACGATGTCTGTGCAGCCCCTGGAATGAGAAAACCATCAGCAGTTTTATCAAAAGCAGTGATAAAGTAACTATCATGAGATTTTCCTTGGATATACGGAACCTTGGATAACAGGCATTCAATGATTACTGGCCCTTATCACACATGCCTTCTATTTTAATACAAGAATTGCAATGGTAACTGCACAATTACACAATAGACAGAGGGACAGAATTCTTATGTTATACTTCATGGGGGGATAGTAGACAATGAATCTCGACAGACCATAATTGTGCACATAAATGTTGACTTGCACATGCTAATATAACTGGCTGATGTACTGTAGTTTACAACCAGATCTGAACTAATATTTCAAACATATTTTCTTGATAAATGAATGGAACCAATAGAAAGCACTAGACACAAATGGGGCCTCTAGCCCGGTGCACATGATGTATTCATCCTAGCAATGTACAATGAAATGTATTTTTACTGCCTACTTTTACTTTGATCTCATACTTTGTAAATCAAAGCTTTGTTATTTGTAGTAAATAGTCACGTGTTTGTCTCACCTGTTCTGGAGAGGGCCCTTGAATGATGGATCATACTTCCTTGGCTCACCTACAAGACAACAACAGACAAAAATTACCTATAGCTTAAAACCACTTTAAGGCTATTATGCAATTTGGTATGCCACTGTGAGCGCATGGTGGCGTCTTTAGCCATGCAGTTTATCATTTTACACATGAAGTCACTGCACACAAAAGACTGATTTTATAATAAACAAAAAAAAAAAAAATCAGCCCCCTTCTTCCTCCCACTCTTCTATCAGTTAGCTCTTCCCTCAAGGCAAGACATGCCTGTCAACCCCGCAAATTCCTCCCTGGTGACTCCACAAGCATAAGCATGGGAAGTACAGTAGTGAACTGGGTAGGGTCTATATAGTTTTTTTCTCATTCAGTTTCATAGTGGATTGATGGCATAGATCCAATGGCCTATTAAGAAGCTTTCTAAATATGTCTCAAAGAAATAATGACATTTGAACTACATTAAGTAGAAGCAAGGCCACCATCTGCTTAATGTCAGACTGTTGTTGATGTAATAAGGGCAGTGTGAGCTCAGATTAGTATTTAGAGTCTAACTTCCTGTGGGGTATCTAAGTACAGAGTGTCAGGAGCAGGGGCTAGTGTCTATGTAAATGGTGTGTAGATTTGCATGTAGCCTACTTTTTGGATTTAGAAAATGTTTCAGTGGTTATTAGTTATGCTCAAAATGTCTTGAGCGGATGGCACAAAACTTTCCACTGATAGCATTGTAGCATCTAGAAGTCCTTCAAAATAGATGGGTTTTAGATGCATGTTCCTTTAAAGGTAGTATGGAGGATCCTTACAAAAGGGTTAATTAGGCAAACTAAAAATATATATACAATATTCATAAACCTGCTGCTAAAAACAATCAACCAATAATAGACGAGGCAACCTCATTTATTAATGGTTGATCTGTGTAGATGAGAAAGTGTGTCTATGGATGTGTATTAGTTCTGGTGCCAACTAGTGTACAGAAGAACCCTGAAGCAAGTATCTGGAAATAAAAACGTGTTGTTCTCGGCGGAGTAGGTCACAGTAGTGATGAGAAGTCAAATGAGCATCATAGATCAATGTGTGGATGTTCATTTAGTCACAGACATAGAGATGAGAGCCGAGTGTCTAACCTTAACCCAATACAATACCTTTTAATACCAATAAGCTTTTGTAGAAGATCGTTTTTACCTAGAATGTTATTTTTACAATACTGTAAATACCAAACATTAAAACAATAACACCTCCTGTACTTCCTTGAGGTAAATGGATATCACCTTCATGGCATCTTTGAATATTAATAATGTATATGGCCTGGGGAGAAAATGCTGCAACAAGCATATCCTAGACAAGTGCTTTAAAAGGGACATGGCTTCCTGAAACAACATCACATTTCATTGTGCTCTCACTATAGTTCCTCTAGGCCACTATTCTCCGTCAGGTAAAACACGGTGGGTTCAACTTTCAGCTCCTTCAAATGACCTACATATACCAAGTCCTTGCTAACTTCAATGAGTGCCTAAGCAAGTCAAATGTTTAAAGTCAAAACATTGCTTCTACCTTTCACTAATCTCCCTGCACCGGCTATCTCTAGAGCAAATTACAAGAGCAAGTCCACTGATAAAAAGCCCATTTCTCCCACACACCTGTATAATCAGCAGCAGTGGCAGCAGGTTCAATACAAACACACCCATGTCACAGTATCGCGCCTACAAAACTGCACGTAAACAACTTCAGGGAACCACTTTGATTAAGAATTATCAACTTCATAAAGTAGTTACCATTTTTTCCGAAGTATTCCTCTTCTTCTGGCATTTTGAAGTTTCTTTCTGTGTTAAAATGCTTTTCTCCTTTATGCTTCAGCCTGATTTGTGCTAATGCTGTGGAGCGGGAGAAACTCAGGTATTGTGAAGGGAGAAACCAGTCCAACCTGTCTGTGAATAGCATTCAACACCGGTCCGCTTTAGGCTCCACCCCCACGAACTTCCTCCCAATGTTTAGCTTGAAACAACCTGCTGCTCTCAACATATTTCTATAGTTTCACTGCAATTATCTCACAGGAGGTTGATATAACTAGGAAGGATACAGGGACATAAGGAAAAGGTGTGTCATTTAAAGGTTGGGAAAGCAACAGTAGATGTTTATCTGGAGCATGTGTTTAGGGAAAAACAAGGAGGAATTCTCACAGTGGTGCCCCCTGTAGAGAGACAGGGGTATTATCTGCAATGGTGTGGCTGGATTAGAACCATGTGTGGAACTTGCAACATGGTGCAATGAGAAAACAGAGAAAAATCTGAGAATATGTTTCTAAAAGAATTGAAATAGATTCAGTTTATTTATTCGGTTTCGGGTGCGGCTGAGCTGGAGCGCTGCAGCGGTGCTCACAGGTGATGTCAATTATGAAATGTCATTAGCAGCATGTATCTTGACATTAGCTGCAGACTTCTAGAGCACACTTTTTGAGGAACACAGATTTAAAGTGAGAGTTGACGTCATCTGACAGTAAATCAAAGAGCATAAATTGTTTTGCACTTACTTGATGTTATTTCCACACATTTCAATTTGTAACACATTTTGTAAATGAACAAAAATGTCTGTTAATGTCTTTTAGGTCTAACTTAAGGTAATGCACTGTATTTGAAAACAGTGCAACCTTCAGTGTCTTATTTACCTACTAAATCAACAAAAAATGTAAACGAAACTAGGCCTGTGCTGTCGTCCCCGACAGCAAGGTGTATATCGGCGAAAACGGCCCCGTACGTCTGCCCCGTACATCTGCCCCGTACGTCTGCCCATACGTGCTACAACTGTTACCAA
>JAVQKC010054715.1:0-12159 GCA_036025475.1 Philypnodon macrostomus
TAATGCCCCCCCGGCCCTGAACACATCTGACTAATATGATGGCAGTTACCTCTATAGCGCCCCCTATAGACTGAAAGAATAATGCAGCTTTAGGGAATTTTCTAAATTTGGCAAAAACATTTTTCACAAACATCCAGACAAATCAAAAAAGTGATTAAGTTGCCCGTTGGTGAAAGTTGTAGCAGACGTACGGGGCAGACGTATGGGGCAGACGTATGGGGCAGACGTATGGGGCCGTTTCGCCGATATACACCTTGCTGTCGGGGACGACAGCACAGGCCAAGTTATTATTAGTAATGTTTGTTAAATGAAGCCCATGGTTTTGTTTGACGTGTCCAATTAAAGCTAGTCCTCAAAAACAAAATCTTCACATGCATTTCCAAGAGTGTGCCAATGCCCTTAACTGAACTACAATGGTGCGTGGTGCCATCACTGCAGTAAGGACTCAGCTGCAGACCATTGCACACTGGACAAGGGCAGCAATGTGTCACAGAGTAATGTAAAGGACAATGTGAAGCAGATGTGTATCACTCAAAAGATTCACCTCAACTTAACCCCATTCTGACTCTTGAATACCAATATAATACTTCACTTTAGAATGTAAAAATACATTATATTTCAGATGACTTGTTGAACCTTTATGAATGTGATATTCAAAATTGCTAACTAAGGCATATCTTTCTATTACAATAGTGTGAATGAAAGCTGGCTTTAACTGGGGGCCCCACAGCTGGCAGTCTCATTCATTGTAATGATTTTCTACATTTTGCTCACTCAAGTGTTCGCAGGCATCCTGATTTGCTGACGGAGAAACATTAGTGCGAGATAAGTCTGTCTCGTCTCACCCATCTCCCCCCTTCTCTCCCCCCTCAGGCTTGAGTATGTTTCGGCTTTAGGGACGTGATCATTCAGTTGATTGACTTTGCGTTTCTGTTTCTGTTCTTGTTCTTGTTCCTACCATTGGGATTACAAGCAAATAGATCTCATAAATGACTTGTTCATTGTTGGAAAATGAGCTCAGGTTCAAGTGCCGGGGGTGTCTAAGTGGAGGTAGATTGACGCTAGATGTATTTTGCCTGTTAGTCTAAACTCAAAACATTAAGCACCACTGCATCCTGGGAGTCCCAAAGGTGCCGGTGTTTATTAGTCACACTCAGTTGTGAGTGCTTAGAAGCACAGCAACTAAATAAAATGTTTGTATTGTGTGTATGAAGTCAAATATTATAATTGAAACTGCTACCTTATTGTGGTGAAGGGGTTTGTGTGCCCGAATGATCCTAGGGAGGACTTCAACGCTCATGTGGGCAACGACAGTGAAACCTGGAGGGGCGTGATTGGGAGGATACGATCGGTGTACCGGACCGTTGTGGTGAAGATGGAGCTGAGCTGAAAGGCGATTTAATGGTTAGTCTACGTTCCTACCCTCCCCTATGGTCATGAGCTTTGAGTAATGACCAAAAGGATAAGATCAGGGGTACAAGCGGCCGAAATGACGGCGCTCCCTTAGAGATAGAGATAGGGTGAGAAGCTCGGTCACTCGGGAGGAGCTCGGAGTAGAGCCACTGCTTCTTCACATCGAGAGAAGCCAGCTGAGGTGTCTCGGATGCCCCCTGGATGCTTCCGGGCATGTCCCACCGGGAGGAGACCCCGAGGAAGTGGGCGGCAGTGGTGCAGTGGGTAGGTGCTCGCCCTTCAAACAGAGGGTCGGTGGTTCGAGTCCCTGTCCAAGCACACGCTGTCGTTGTGTCCCTGACACTAACCCACATTGCCTAGGAATGAATGTGGCCAGGTCGTCATTGTAAATGAGAATTGGTTCTCAATTGGCTTACCTGGTTAAATAAAGAATAAAATAAATACATAATATAGGGATTATATCTCTCAGCTGGCCTGGGAATGCCCTGGAGTCCACCCATGAAGAGCTGGTGGAAGTCTGAGCATCTCTGCTTAGACTGCTGCATCCATGACCTGGCCCCGGATAAGCAAAAGAAGATGGATGATGGATGAAATATAGGGATTAAGATGTGGTCATTATACATGTTTAATGATGTATGAGGAAGTCTGCAGTGTATAGAGTATGTTGGTTTACGGCATGTATGAGACTTGAAAGATAGTGGTGAAGTGTGCTGTATAAAAGAGGTGTTCAAGGTGGATTTGGGATCGTATCAAAAATCTTGTTTGCTGTGGTGATGGACAGGCTATATGGATGAAGTCAGTCTTTTCATATATATCGCAATATTGTAGGCGGATGTATTGATGTCAATGTACTACATGCAGCTGGATAAAGAGCTCAATTTATATAATGTAATGAAAGGTGGCGTGTGGAATTCTTGGCTTTCTGGTTCTTTCTGGTTCTTGTATTGGAGGTTGGCAGAACAAGAACAGGGAATTAATTAATTCAATATTGTATGTAAAAACACACATTTGATTTCTGATAATGGACTAAATAGGCAGCGTAGAAGTAGATTCCATATGCATTTCAATACTTTTAGAATAACTGACTCATATTTTGTGCTTTACTTTAAGGAATGAAGTAGAACATTTATGCATGCACAGTTTAAACTACATGAACAATGGCAGCCAATTCCAGTGGATATCAATGTGGATTAGACAGTCAAGGGTGATGTGGTGCTGTTCAGTGTGTGGCAAAACTGGTTAAGCATTTCCTTTAGATGTTTCTGTGGAAGCAGTGGAGGCCATGCATAATCAACCTGTGACCTGCATTATAATCACGAGTTTACAAGCCATGCAGCATGGGCACCACATGGACACTGCACGGGCCACAAGTGAACAGCTGCTGGACGACTGAAAACACCAGACACGGTATAATCACTGTACCCCACACGGTCTGTGTTGGGGGCTCCTGTGTGAGTGAATGTTTAATAATAGGCATATCATCCAACAACAATATCCTACATTATATTATATGTCATATTTTTTATTATAATATAATTATTCTGCTAAAATAAGATGTGCATGGTTTCCTCTCAGTGTCCCTGGTTTGGTACAAGTCTAACGATTAGACCTAAAACTCGACCTACTGTGTCAAATGAATAAAGATGAGAACAAGCATTACAAAAGAAAGAAAAACAGCAGTACTTGTATAAGAAATATCAATGCTTTTATGTAGCAATTGTGAAGTTATTGAAGCTGTAAGGCAAATGCTCATGCTGTTGTATATCTTCATTGTCTTAAATTGTGATTCTGAATAACTATTAAACACTGCTTTATGGCGGTTTGTTTGTGTTTAGCACAGAACAGTCAGCCTTCTGCCACAATGAACCTGTTGTCAGATCACAGCTTATTAAATGAAGAGGCACTAAGCCATGAATGTGAAATCTCCAATTTTCACAAAGTTAAAGAAAAGAACATCTTGCAAAGTGCAGGATCATTTTGGCAGTTGTTTTTGTTTAATTATATGGATGACTCACTAACATTGAACACACCAGATTTTGCACAGATGCCACCAATATATATATATATTTATTTATTTATTTTAATAACAATCCTTTTACTCGAGAACACATTTTTAGTACTTTCTCCACCTCTGGTCCAGTATATCTTGATTTTATTCCCAGTACAGACCAAGTACAGTCCATATGGAATGTGTGTGGGCCTAGGGGAATGCAGTTCTTATTGGCTGGGAACAGGAGTGGGCAGCCAATCAGAGTAAAATGTAGGTGGAATCAGGGGGCAGCATCAGAGTCCAGACCAACTCTGGACCTTACAAACGCAAGACCAGGAGTAGAACACTGACCATAACATGGACTAGAAGGGATATACTTGGATAACAGACTTGTACATAACTGTACTAGAGACAAGAGGATACGGCTAATGCGGTCTGAAGCTAATTAAGGATAATGCTATTGGAGACTAATGGTAATGGAAGCTAATGCTAAAAGGGCTAGGTCAAGACCAAGATCACCTCAGACCCCACCTCTCCCCCCTCGGACCCTGAAACCTTTTGTGCAAATAGAGCACAAAGATAGGTCCTCAGCCAGCCAATCACAGCCCAGAGAGAAGCCGCCAGGCATCCAATCACAGGCAAGAGAAAGGCCCTCAGATGGCCAATCAGAACGCAATCTAAACTCACTGCTGCTGCTCTGTACCAGGTAGGGTTAAGTTCAAGTCATGTATTTGGCCTGGTTCAGTTTAGTCTTGGCTTCAGGCTTTGCTTAGACAGGTTTAGACCTAGTTTAGTCCTTGGTTATATAAGGATGGATTTAGACTTAGACTGACCTGGTGTATAGTGCTGGTTTAGTTCCTGACGTTTGCAAGTTTACGTAGTACTAGTTTAGTAATGCTTTTAGATCTAGTATCTGTTCTGGTTAACCTTAGTTAAATTGTTTGAGTTTCAGTTCTGGACGTGCTCCAATTGACACCAAGATTGAACAAGCTCTGGTGAGTGTCACACCAAGGTACACAAAAACAATGTGGAGAACAGCTATTGGTAGAAAGTATACTCAAGCAATTTATACATATTCATTTTGAAAATAATCTACAATCGGAGGCAATTTTCAAAAGCATGTCTTGCTGTAAATGTTTCTATTTAACTTTACGTTTGCTTTCCTTACAGGACTTGGTGAAGGCCCACCTGAGGATGGCGGTGCGAGACGAGGCCCAGATCCTCAGGGAAACCATAAGAGACCTGCAGAATCAGAACCAGCTTTTAGAGCAGGAGAACCGGATACTGAAGACACATACAGTCCATATTAACTACCAAACTAAACCAGGGCTAGGGTAGTTCTAAATCAGAGCTAAACTAAGTACAATTCAAGAACAATTGGATCAAACTGTGTCATTAAACTAATTCATTTATTGTGTAAAATAAAGATATTATTTATATTACATATTGCTGTTGGATATAACCTACCAACATATTGGCAGCATGTAACTATGACGAAAGGGGGTTTAGCCACTGAGGTTATGTTAAGCGTTGATAAATAAATGTAATAAAGCCCTAAAAACTCGTCCGACTTTATTTTTGCGCTTCAGAATAAAAGTCTCTGGATGCACAGTAAGAGTTAAAAGGTGTTATTTTATTGTAGAAAATAAATCTATAAAAGCACTTAGCATTAGATTCAAGGTGAAGCAGCCCATCGCAACTGCCTCTGGTACAGACTAAAAGGGGCAAAATGGGGGCGTGGCTTTAGACTGGGGGTAGGGCCTGGTTCCAAGGGAGGGAGGGGTCTCTGGTGGTAGAGGTCAAAGGTCAGTGGCAGGAGGGAGGGGCAAGAGGAGGGTGAAGGTGGAGCTTTAGGAGCAGGAGCCAATGGTATTCTCTGAAGGGTGGCTTCTCTGATCACATGACTCTCAGGCACATGTAGACTGACGAGCGAAGAATAAAGCTGAGCACCACGAGGAAAGGACACACCTGAGGAAAGGAAGTAAAGGGTTAGGACACAACTGAAAATAAGAGTGAGGAAAGGACACATACCGTTATGTACGTTACCTGATGTGGCTTTAGAGTTGATGAGAGCCTGAGTTCTCTGATTTTTATCAAGAGTTTCTTTCACAGCTTTAACAGAATCCCACTGCTCTTCCTGCAGGACAGCAATGAATAAAGTGTAAAACAGTTTGAGTATGATGCAGTTTCCTAACTGATTGGATGAGCCACAGCAAAAGTTACAAGTTCTTATGTATTTACTGTGCACAAACTACTGCTGCCAACAAACATGCTTTCTGGTTCTGAGGTGAGTAATACCCTGTTCACCGCTGAGGTCAAATACATTTGTACCCGTGTAGGTGCTTCAAGATTTTCTTAAGAGAGTATCATTTTTCTTTAAAAATGAGTCAAGAAAAAACTATGTTTTATTGGCTTGTTTGAGATGAACTGCACCTCGCCTGATTGTCGGCAAGACCAGGCAGTCGCAGCAAGGGCGTGGAAAAAGTGCCACTCCACCAGCTCTGCCTTAATAAAATGTCTTAAAAAACGTCAGAAATGCTCCCCGTTTCTCTTTCACAGCCCTGGGTGGCACTATAATAAATAAAATATGGGTCCCTTGAAAAATGTTTGAGAACCACTGGTCTATATGGTGACCTATGATATACATTTTATACCTTATAGAGAAATAAACCAGCGACAACAGAAGCGTTTGTCAAAATTAAAAAGGTAGATGCTGGGTTGTGAAGACTGGGAGGTATAGTGTCATGTGCTTCTGATCAAAACAAAACTCAGTGCACGTGTTGACAAGACCACATTTTCCATCATACATTAGGTGTTTGTAGTCCATCCAGGCGAGAGCAACTGTGGCCGCCTTTCTCTCACAAGTTTACCGGCGCACAGTCGACGTCAGAGTAAGATGATCGCATCTCGGACAGAAACTAACGCTCACCGATCGGTGGCGATCGGAGCTGCGTCCGCCTGGCCCATCTCAAACAAGCTTAATGTTTTTTCAAACCTGCAGAGACTGAAGCCCCGCCTTCAAAGCTAAGGTGGTGTTTAGCTCCGCCCCATTGGGAGACTCTGGTAGCTGATTAGCAACAACAGACTCTGTCACCTGACTGCACAGCTGCATCTCTGCAACAAACAAAACTTTTAGATAAATCTTAAAAAACAAACTCTGGTCGAATTTGTCCAGTGTGAGAGCTGTTACCACAAAGATGTTCTGTCTTCCGCTGGCCTCTGATTGGCTGCTGCTGAGAAGGAGGTTGGGTCGATGAGCGGGGCTCAGGGGTTACTGTAGCAACAACGGGCTCAAACCGCACCTGGAAAAAGACAGAAACTGATACCATCTCTAAAATATTGTGATGCCTATTCAATAAATATGCACAGAAGCCATAGTCCCATCCACACCCAATAAACCATATGTCAATACTTTATGCACAATCATTTAGAGAGGATTTGCTTCTACCTTGGCAGTATGTTTTCCTTTAGGTTTTCTCTGTGGATGTGTTTTGGTGTTCTGCGGCCCTGGCTTACTCTGTTGGAGTATAGGCTTGTTTTGCAGAAGACGGGGCTTGGGAGCAGGGTCAGCCGTGATTGACAGGTCCAAGAGAGGACAGTGTGATAGACAGTAAGTGTTTGGTGAGAGAGGTACAGGCTGTGGGAGCGGAGGAAGGGGGGACGGAGGGGGGTTCATCCTGGACTGGCTCTGCACTTGGTCCCGATAGGTTCGGACTAGATCAGATCTGGTTCAGGACCTGAACTAGAGACAAAGACAGGGTCAGTGCAACTTGTAGCTGCCAGACATAAAACAAACTGATCTGTATAAAAAGATGAATTTGTTCTGGAAAAATAATCAGTAGTATTAGAACTGGCTTTGTTGACTTCAGTTACACTACACACCTTAATTAGCGAAATCTGTTACTGCTGTTGAGACTGTCTGACATCTGCTACTTGTGATCTTATGTGTCAAAGTTGTGTGTGCATATGAGTACTTTTAGTAAATTAGCTGCATCATTTAATCGACAGAGTCACTAGTTTAAGTCAGGCAGCGGGTATTTTGTTTTTCGTGCATTTTATTTCACCCAAACGTATTCAGGTAGGCAGTAAAAACGTCTGCTGCAGAGACAATAGACATTATCAAAAATATCGCATATCTGTGTAATATTCAAGTGAGCGATATAAGTAGAATCTAGTATATGAGATTAATTTGTAATTTCACTAAACAATACTCACCTTTGTCTTAGTTCACCTTAAAACGTATTTCTTCCAGCTGTTACTCTGTACAGCCGCAGCGCAGACCATAACATTGTCATTAATCCCGTGCTAATGCGTTAGACTTGTTTTAAAAACTAAAACTGACGCTTTATAGTCGTTTTAAACTTCCCTCCTTTCGCTGTTGTTAATCCACGGATTTAAAACACTTCCGGACTACAACTTCCGTCCCACTCTTCTTCTACGGTCTGGTCCGAAGCAGCTTCAAAGCACACTTCCGATGTTCCCCGTTGTTAACAATACGGTTTCGGATAGGTTACTGGACTGATCCTGGCTCCTGTTCCGTGTGTCCGGGTTTGTTCCCAGTTTAAGCGGGTCTGGGCATACCCTTCGAAAGTTTCGGGTTAGATTTTTTGCAGGTTGAGTGGGAAATTAACCTTAAAAATTAACAGAAATGCGAGCTAGCTGCTAGCAGTCAGCCGCATTTTAAATGTAAAACATTAAGATCAAGACAAGTGCCTTTTTGTTCTTATAATACAGCCATGCTTTGGACAATGTTAAAACAATATAAAAGGAAACAAATCTAGTCTAGTTAGTTTAAAACAGAAGTAGCAGTATTTAGACATAATGTAGGTATTAATGAATACATTACCTTTTTATTATTTTACCTTGTGGCAAACTATATCTCAGTGGTGTAGTAATAATTGTCACTATAACAGTAGAGTATGCAATTCCGTAGCCTTTTAGTTGCAGCAGGTATAGAACCAGTAGGCTATGTAAATGTACACAGTACTTTTTTAAACATTATTTCTATATAGTTTGTACATTAGTAGTACAGATTATGACAACTAATTCTACCTCCACAATCTACACGGTTTTTCTGCTGTTTATCATCATTGTCTGCAGTGCTTGTTCATGCGTCACTGCGCTTACAGTACATAGATGCAATTATTTAACAACAAAGCATAATGGAGTCAGCCTTATTAATGAAAATGAGATGTTCAGAATGAGAGATGGCGAGACAGAAATGAACATACTCCATTCCTCTCCGGAGAGCACTTTCAAAACAAAAGTGAGGAAGACTTATTACAGGATAAATTTAAACAAATAAGGAAGATATTTCTTTTATTGTTTACACATTTCTTGATTTCATTTACTTCAGAACATCAAGCTGTGTTATTGCTTTGATAAAGTGTGATTAATCCACAATCTCCTCGTTGAAAGACATAAGTTTGAGAACCACCAATGTGGCTGATTGCATAGAATTGGGTTACTTAAAAGCGTCCCTTCAACTTTTAATAACATATAAAAAATATATATTAAATATATAAATTAAGTAAAAATTATATTTGTTTTTTATAACCAGCAATATGCACTATGTGGAACTTTGCATGATTTACGTGCCAGAATTACTATTGTCAAAGCTAGACAATGGTTATGAGAACAATCCACTTTTTATATGAACAGTGGTCTCTTTGGATTCCTATTATTCGATCTTTTCTTCCTGGGTCTGGCTGAGGCAGTGAGGCGGTACGCTATGATGTGGGCAGAGGCGTATAAATTTGACTGGGGAGAGAAAGCCACTTGAGTGGACTCTTAAATGTCAGTGTTCATTGTATGCTTTGTAAAATGTGGGACATTGTACTCCTTGTGTTCTAATGTTCCCTCTATGCACCACAGTGGTCTGACATGGATTTCTTTTATCAGCACAGGGTAACTTGTCAAGTCACTGGCGGACAGTGTTTAACGCCTTTGTCTCAGTCACTGTCATACACTGGCACTCTTCTGGTTTCTATGACCACTTTTATTTGTTTATTATTTGCATTGTTTGTTTCTATTCCTGTCAGTCACACCAGCAGAAACGTGTTGACTGTAAAAACTTCAACAAAATGAGCTCAAGTTATATAATTCAATTCATACTTACTGTGTGTCCTCTTTCTACATTATACTTTCTTTGTCATTTTTGGAGCTTCCTAATCTCCTGTCCTGCCCAACACTGTGCGTCATGATGAATAAGGCTATGTTGACCCACTAAGTTTCTTTGATATGTAAAAATATAATCGTGCACACTGCAAAGACATTTTAAAAGGGCTCAAGCTGTAGTCTGCTTGTTCCAAAGCCTTTGTTTGTTTTGCTTTGTTCTCTGCAGGATCACTGTACATTTATGTCTAGTCATTTCAGATTCATGTTTGTTTTTGTTATACAATATATTGTCAAATTTAAGACCGACGTATGATGTTTTTTATGTTGATGCTCTTGTTTAGACTCACTGATTATAGTATATTTTAAATGTGCTAACAACTAAAAATGCCAATACCCTAGATTTTTTTATTTTGTGTTATGTGATGTGTTTTTGATGGTTGTTCAAATGTTAACACTTACAGCATGTCTCATTTTATCAACTATAAACCATCCGTCCATTTGTCTTTGTCTATACAGTAGCTTATCTTGTGATTTGTTGCCCAAAGAATGTGAACAGAAAACCAGTATAACAAAAGTCCAACCCTGCATGCTTGGTAGAGCAAACATTGGTTTCTGTGTGTTATGTTTTTATATTGTCTTTTTTTCAATGATTTTGACGTGAGTGTTACAGTGTGCAGACCCATTAAAATAATTATATTTTCAGGCATATTTAGTGCTTAAAATGGTTTATCTGCTTTTCCCCGGTCAAATGTGTACTGTCTGCATATGTATTCCATATTTCTTCCTATCCCCTCTTTCCAACTCTGGCACTACCATTTACACCTGATTACCACATGATTGCCCTTTCCAGATGACTTAATGTCTTTTAAGAGGTGATGACTGACAACTGCACTGGTTCTGATGCAAGAGAATGCATTAACCACTTTTGCCTCCAGCACTTTTAAAAAAAACCTTGAATCCGAGACTACTTTGAAGTGCCCACTATCGATCTGCTGTTCTGGAGATAGAGCCCCTTCAGGTTGAAAATCAAGTGACTGAGAGAAGAAGAAAGGAGAAGTGTTCAGACCGCCGTGTGACCTGATTGTGTCTTAGAAGAATAAATAGCTGTTTATGTGCTTAGATGTGCACGGGCCTCTAGGAATAAAAATGACTCACCCACATACAATTTTATATCCATTTATAGCACACTGTGGTTTCAGTCACATTAAAAGATATATATATTGAATAAGCTTAATGGTACTAATCTCTAAGATCTGATTTATTATATATATAGTTACATTATGAGTTCATAACCTTTGTTGTTTACCATAAGTTCATTATATTTATTGTGAAGCCTCTATTCTCTTTGAACAAATGCAGTAATCGTACAGGAAATAAAATTAATAATTATTTTACTCCTCAATCAAAGAATGCCCATAGAAAATAACATATAATGATATAATATTAGGTTGTAATCCAATATTCACAGTCACACACTGATGGTGATGATTATACCCTTGTGGCCACAGCTCCCTGGTACAACAGATGAAGATGTGGCAGACATACCACCTTTCTTACAGTCTCTCTTGACCACCAGCAAAAAATGTTGCTGTAAGAAGAACATTTTTATATAAACATAAAGCAGATCTTGGGACTGCCAATATAAAAAAGAATTTCAAAAAGTCTAGCATTGCTATCACTGATATAAACCCATGTGCAATGTAACCTTTAAACCTCAGCTGTTCAAAAATGTAAATCACAAAATCCCTTAAGCGCCATAAAACTAAGCTTAAAATTCAGCACAGGGATGATGTCAAACACAAAAAGGTATCCAGGCCAACCTTAAAAATGTAAATGGTCAAGGTAAGGCTAATCCACCTGAAAATGTAAGCTCTGCTCTGGTGACTGAAAAAGTACAAAAAAAATGCAAGTTCGGGTAGGATAGCTTTTGGCATTACCTATAGCCCAGGTTTCAGCTGTACTAGTGTGAAGTCAGGAGTCATAAAAGTAATCCTATTCCCTGGTCTTTATACCTTTTCCCTGGATTCTTCTCTAGAAACGTCTCCTCCGGCAGCTCAACAAGCATCAGGTCACTGTGGGTGAGCGCAGCACCTGTATCTGACACGCTAGATCTGTCTTGCAACAGGGTGTGCATCCAAGCAACAGCAATCGCCTCAGTGTAGTGGACCTACCATGAACAGCACACATTCATTCTATACAATGGCTTTGGATGGGCTTAGAATTCTGCCCCAGCCAGCATTAAGGTAACAATCAATATAACAATAAAAAACAATTAATAAAACTGTGCAAACAGTATACATTAAAAAGCATATAAACAACATGGCTATTTGCAGGGTCAGGAGGCTGGTCTAGTGAAAACCTTAATGTTGGCAGATTTGATTGTGTATCAACCATTTTCTTAAGTGATTTTTGAATGTGTTGTATGTGAATACGATACGAATTCAAATTTCGTTTAATATATAGTAGTTTTTAAATAGTCCAGAACCTTCAATTCACCAAAGCCTTGATTTGATGGAATGCAGCAGATCTGTTAAACCCAAACCATGTACATAGGATGGTAATGTTTTTTCATATACCCATAAGTTCATCCAAACTGAATATAGATCTTAATTAATGTCATCTTGACCATTTTATTGATG
>JAVQKC010054727.1:0-11705 GCA_036025475.1 Philypnodon macrostomus
TGTAACAGTTTAAACGAAACATCTCTCATTTTGTTATTTATCAGGAGTTTCTGATGAAATGTCCAGACCTTTTTCCACAATGAAACAGGGACAAAATTTTTCCAATAACAAGCAGCAGAAGGTACAGAAACAATATCTTGTTGAAACAGGGCACGTACAATTTTGTTATTCTTAAGAGTTGAGGAAAAACAAGTCTTACCAACAACGGTATCAGTTAGTTATATAGGTGCCCATGAAAGTAGTGCTTGTTTGTGAAATGCAGAGAGTTTTGCTGGTATTTTCTCTATATTGTAATTACAGAGGAGGAAATTGAGCCCACCTAAGCTTGAAAAGATGTAATTCGGGAAAATATTCCAAGCAGAGGCCTAGTTTAATACTGTAGTGTAGCTAGACCAAAATAAGCCCCAGTAGGTGGCAGTAGTGTTCTGCTTTTAAACCACGGTGATGGCGCGCTTCGGCGCCTTTTCAGTGCGCACGCGCTTCATTGTTGGAAATTTTCCAAAATTCTTCTACTGAGTGTGGTGTAAGTTTAGGCTAACGCTACATCATGAGGCCTCCAAATTCATCATTGTTTGTTCGGAACATCGCGGACGAGTCCAGGTGAGTGTACAACATAATCTACAGTTGTACAGTTTAAGCAGTAATGTGAGGTAGCTCACCTAAATCTGAGTTTTTTTTACGTTTTTCTCTGCAACGCTAGCTTCCAGGTTTAGCGGTAGCCTGACGGCAACGTGGATTTACGTTAAACCTAATCGTAAACGTAATCTAAATATAAGTACAATTTTACCACCGTCATAAATTACAGTCACAATTGTGTTATGTTTGGTTCTGCTGCACGGATCGACGGATTGTTAAATATGACCAGATGCCAGATATATGTCCGCTTCCGATGTAGCATAATGCTAACGTTGTCTACGTGGAGGCTAATATCGTAGTACTCAGGAGCCAACGTGTGGACGTAACAAGAAACAGCCAACAGATAAAACACATTTATGTACTCTGACATTGATCTGTAAGATTTAATTTTAGTTATCATAATGCAAATCTAAACACATTTTATGTTTTCATGCCGCTAAACTGTTTACCTGGGCCGAAATTATAAAACTTTGATGGTTTTGGTTTTAACGGAAGTTCAACAAAATAATAATCATACATTTTGTATGTTGTAACGGACAATTATTCCCAAACACAGCAGAATCAAATGCAATAAAGTGTATATATTTATATTGTATTGTATTATATAATTTTATTTATTTTATTGCAGGTAAGTATTTCAGATGTGTGCTTTATTGATGATGTCGCAGGTGTACATGGTCAGCTGAGTTATATTTGTATTTACGGTGTTCAGGCCTGAGGATTTGCGGCGTGAGTTTGGCCGCTATGGGCCCGTAGTAGATGTCTACATCCCACTTGACTTCTATACACGCCAACCCAGAGGATTTGCATACATTCAATATCCTTTCCCAATGAGCCTAAATATCAGCTTTACCTGTGGTCTGTCAAATGAATACTGTTCTCAACAGGAAAGGTTTGCTGCTTTGACTGTTTTTTGCTCAAAGTTGATTAACTGTCTAACACACTACTATTTCTCTGTTATTGCTTCAGAAAATGTAAAAGCATCCAGTTGTGGAGCGGCCACAAAGAGTTACAAAGACCCATTAGCTGTAGTAGCTGTAAAGACAAGTCACAGAGGCCTACAAGAGCAAAAGGGAAAGGGTGAAAAGATTGAAAGACAAAGAAAGAGAGGAAAGCATGAAGAGGAAAAGGGGCACGGAGACAAGGCATGGAAAGAGGTTTAAGACGAGAAAGCAGGAAGTCTCTGCGACTCGATTAAAGGGTTAAAGATCAAGATGAAGTCAAAGTCAAGTCAAGGTAACAAGTCTGTATTGTTTTGTATCCTCCCAAAATAATCTGACACCAAAACCAGCTGTACCTGTGATATTCAAGATATTTTTAAATCAAAAATCCTATCAATCAATTTTCACTGTTTTGATTTAAACATTAATTTGTCAGTTCCTCAGCTTGCTTCATCTTTAATCTCCACAAACAGCAGCGTGTACTTTTTCCTGTTGTGTTGTTCATGTAATCTGTAAATCTAGTAAAAAAAAATAAAACAAATCCTGTATGCTGAAAGCAGACTGCTAAAACTAATTAGTAGTTGTACTTTCGTATACTTTATTTTATATTCAATATGAGGAACTTATGTTTCTTAATTCAGTAGTTAATTAAATTTGTGTGACCCTACCAAATACAAGCAACAAAACCCTTAACTAAGCAGCACATTTGAAGATGTGCGTGATGCAGAGGATGCTCTCCACAGCCTCGACAGAAAGTGGGTCTGCGGTCGACAGATTGAGATTCAGTTCGCCCAGGGCGACAGGAAAAGTAAGTACATTTATTAGAATACACCATTAAAGTGAAAGTGCTTTGGGTCTCACTTCTGTGTTTTCCTCCAGCTCCAAACCAGATGAAGTCAAAGGAGCGGCGGTCTCCAGGACGATCCTCTCGTTATGATGACTATGACAGAGACGGACGTCGCAGACGTTCCCGCAGCCGCAGCTACGAGCGGTACCGCTCCCGCAGCCCGTCGTATGATAGACGCCGCAGACGATCCCCCAGTCCTCGAGAGTGAGTTTAACCCTATGCTCTTGTAGTCAATTTTAGGAGGACCGTTTCTTCAACAACTAATACAATTTAATATTTTACTCACAATAGGAGCATAATGAGATATAAAATGTTTGTCTTTTATAAAAAAAAAATTCACAGGTCTCGTCGGGGAAGACGGAGAAGCCGAAGTCATGAAGAAGACAGGTGGACAACCCATTTATAGAATTTATACTTGTCACGGACCACTATGCACCACATGGGTTTGTGTACAAATCTTCTAACATTCTTTTTATGACTTCAGGTACAAGCAAAGGCCTCAACGTGAGTCCAGAGGCAAGTCTCGCTCTCACTCGCGGTCTCGGTCTAGAACAGGCAGTCCCAGAGATGGCAATAACCCGCCCGCTGCCTCCCATTATCCAGAGGAAGAGGTGCATCGGAGACACTCCCCTTCAAGATCCCACTCCCGATCTGCATCAAGGTCCCACTCACGATCTCGGTCTAGGTCATGGGCGGGACATAAAGCTGGAGGTCGTTAAACAAAATGTCAGCGATTTGTGTTTGGCGCTTGTCGAGAGGAAACTTTGTTTTTGACATGAATGTAACGTCCTGAGAACCATTTTGTAGAAAGCTTGTGTTGCAGCTCCATTTTAAGAAAATGCTGTTGCTTGGTTTTATATAGTTGTTTGGTAGAAAATGAGTGGTTTGTGTTCAGTGCTATGCTCACAAAGAGTATTTTTATTTGTTGTAGAATGACCTGTTTTTCAAAACTCTATGCATCATTTGCTAAAGAAAATCAGTATTTCTAACCCAATGGCAGCCTGACAAACCATTCCAGTGTCGCTTTTTCTAACTACATCCACATTTGTAATGCTGGCGTTTTTTTTTTTTTTTTCAAAGCTAGTGAGTTTATGTTGGGTATGTTTTGTATACGTTGGTAATGGAGTATGGGTGAAAATCTTGCATGTTTGTTGATCTCAAAAATAAAGGTAATGGGCCGAATTCTGTAAAATGTGAGCTGAGATACTTTTGGATGGGTAATTTTTTCACAACGGCAGATAATTGTCAGTGCATGCACAAGTTAATGAAGTAGCCAAGAGCAATGACATGGTCTTGTATGGCTGTGTGTGGGGCTGCGGTCAGACGATGTCTTCATGTTCACGATCAAACCTAGAACTCTCAATGTAAGCACCTAATATTAGCCCATTTCTAAATAACATGGTGGAAGTGACTTTATTGAAAATTTTAAGTAACTTGTATAATTTTGTGCTTCTACAAAAACGGAAGAAAGCTGACCATCTACTGTAGTGAATTAATTAGTTGCCCAAAAGTTTTGCAGAATACTGTAATGTACTTTTAATCTTTGAAAGTGTTCTGAACACGTTGCTCGGGGAAATAATTATTTGCCTTGAGGTATGCTTTGAAGAAAGGTTTTAAGTCATGTGCTTATAAACCTGCTATTGGACTTTGTATAGTGTTAATATTGGCTCCAACCAGTGACCCATCTGATATAAAATTAGTTTTCTTGGTGGTTTTTGTAAAATTAGACCTTTTTGAAGCATGGGATTGTCTTAGAAAATCTGAGATGAGAAACAAGTTTGTCATTGGTGTTTACATGTCAGCTTTCATAACTATTTGCACGTTTTAGCCTCCTTATCTTCTATATTTAGTAATAAGAATCTGTTATTTTGAGTAATAAATCAGTACTGTTCAATCCACTGGACTGTTTGTTTTTTGTACATCATTTTACTTAATAACATTGTTAGGATTATACTGTAAGTCTTATTTAGGAGCCTGCATGTCCCTAGCCTACTGCATTGATTTGTGTTAATGGAACATAGAGTGGTGATGGGCAGCTTAAATTAGACTAACAGTGAAGCAGCCGTCATGCATGAAATCGGACGTGCCCCATTGATTATTATAGAACAAATGTATTAAACAGAACAGTATAATCTAAAAACCTCATGAGATATTTAAAACAATGTTACACAGTTAATGTCTAAGTTTATCAAGCTTTTGTGAAGCATATTAAAACAGTACTACATTAACTGTTATTTCCTATTATGTATACCAACTGCTATCTTTATGGCTGTAACATACAAAAGTCTTGACATTTAAGGGCTTGCAGTGTTTTTATGTAAGTATGAGTTTACACTTATAACCTGTAAAGCTGAACCATAAAAACTCAATAAATGCAGTTACACATGCATACAAATTTTCCACAGTGTACAGTATCTAACTTTTCATCAAATCATCTAATGACACCTCTGGATTACAAAGAGCAAACCAGTTCAGAGTCCTCTGGGTTGTGTGAGAGAGCCAACAGACTATTGAAAGGTTTACCTCTGATGACAGGATGCCTATAGTCCAGTCACCGCTGCAGGGACATGGCATCACAGTCACACAATATCGACCACTCCACACGGGATCAACTCTGCAGTCAGCAGTGGTTTATTCAGACAAAAATAACATTTGGTCTTTTTAACCACATGAAGAGGATGAAAACAAGGGCAATGAGAGTTTAGGATGGACTTGAATGTCACGGAAATGCAATAGGCCTTTAACGGAATGTTAACTATCTAAAATGAAGTAAGTGCTTTCTATCAAAACGTACTATATTGGTAAAACATGAGCTATTACTTTATAATTGTTTTATTTATTGTTATCAAATGTAAAACTTTAGAAAAAAAAACAGTAAAACTGTTGGTGGTTTCTATGACAAGTAATTTATTTTTTTGGGGGGAAGGGGGGGTATGGAGGGGTGGGAGGTTATATGTTAAATCTGGCATGTGACTAGTTGATGAGTATCTAATCTTGAGTGCCCTATGTTTTATTAATTAACCAAAGATGAAATAGAAAAAAATACCACTATGAACTGTTATAGGCCTACTTATATAAAAACAATTAGTGAATTAACTATGATTTTTAATTTGTGTTTGTACTAATTAGTATTTTATTGCTCCCCAGACACCTAAAGTAAAACATGGGAGACTGGAACTTCCTTGGAGGGATCTTGGAGGAGGTCCATATCCACTCCACTATGGTCGGAAAGATATGGCTGACCATCCTTTTTATATTTCGAATGTTGGTCTTGGGCGTCGCAGCCGAAGACGTGTGGAATGACGAGCAGTCAGACTTCATTTGCAACACTGACCAGCCCGGGTGTCGTAATGTCTGCTACGACCAGGCTTTCCCCATTTCTCTCATCCGATATTGGGTCCTACAGGTCATTTTTGTGTCCTCCCCTTCACTAGTTTACATGGGCCACGCTATCTATCAACTGCGTGCCCTGGAAAAGGAGCGACACTGCAAAAAGGTAGCTTTGCGGCGTGAGTTGGAAGCAGTGGATGGTGACATGGTGGAAGTTAGAAGGAGGATTGAGAAAGAAATGAGACAGTTGGAGCAAAGCAAACTCAACAAAGCTCCTTTGAGGGGTTCTTTACTGTGTACATATGTTGCTCATATTGTCACCCGCTCTGTTGTGGAGGTAAGCTTCATGACAGGACAGTATATCCTCTACGGACATCGCCTCAGCACGCTTTACAAGTGTGAACGAGAGCCATGTCCCAATGTGGTGGACTGCTTTGTGTCCAGGCCAACTGAGAAAACTATCTTCATGATGTTTATGCAGGTCATTGCATGCATTTCTTTGTTTCTAAGTCTCCTTGAGATCATTCACTTGGGGTACAAGCGGATAAAGAAGAGTATATTGAATTATTACCCACATCTGAAAGTTGATTTGGATGATTACTATGGAAATAAGTCAAAAAAGAACTCGGTGGTGCATCAGGTCTGCACAGGAACCTCGGTGGGGCGCAAAACAACCATCCCAACCGCACCGAGTGGGTACACATTGTTTCTGGAGAAACAGGGCAATGGCCCAAACTACCCTCTTCTTAGTGGCTCTTCAGCTTTTGTGCCGATTCAAGGCGACGCTGGGGTGAAGCCAGACATCCACAAAGACAGCAAAGAGGATGTCCCAAGTCCAACTGAGCAAAATAGTAACTCAAACAACACAAGCAGCGAGACACGTTCCCCCTCAGGCGACAAACAGGATGACCCCGAGGAAGGTTCTTCATCCCAACACGAAAATATGGATTGTCCGCGATCAGAGTACCCCACCCTTCCAGTGACAGAGGCTCCAACAAGCATGCTGAGAAAGTCCCGTAGAGTTAGCCCCCCTTGGCACTGCTCCACTGTGGCAGAGGGCACAGGGTCAGACAGTGGGGATTCATACCACGGGAACAATAGTATGAAGATGAGAAGTGGATGTCCAGGACCAAGAGCAAGACTGGTCTCAAAATCATCAGACATTAACAAAAGGCCAAGCAGGTCGCAAAGCCCTGATTCAGCCGGAGAGTTGAGTTCAGTGTCCCGGCATTCGAGAGAGAGCAACAGCCCCACGGCCTCATCCCCAAACCGCAGAGTGTCAGCAGCAAGCAGCGCCAGCAGCAGACGAGCCCCCACCGACCTGCGGATATAGACCCTACAAGACAAGCTCTCAATTTTAAGGCAATAATGTGTTAATTCAATAACTTATGTAGGCTCTTGTTCAGTCAATGCTGTGATAAAACTATGCAATTTTTTTGCATTATTAAAATCATATAGAAAATGTGATATTTCTGTGCACTAGTGTGGCAACAGTGATTCACAGGGACTGTTAACGAGTTGTTTGTGTGCAGCAGCCCAGTCTGAATGATTACAACTAGAGGGAAAATGGAAAAACTGATCTATAACGCGTGTTATATAATCAGGTACTCTGAATACTCTAAGTCCATAGTATTTGAAATACACAGAGTGAAAGGAAACATTAGCCATTGTGGACTGTGATGTGAAAATATGTGAAATGTTTGGCCTTAATACTGAAACATTTACATTTATATGGCTGTAAACCAACATTATTAAAATATCAATTTAAAATGTCTTTTAATTGGCAAATATAAAAATGCAATTGTGTAAAGTATTTGTTAACTATTAAGTTTTTGTAATGGGAGACTGAGTGTAAATAAACTGTTTACTTTGTGAAAAATGATCAGTGCCAGATGCTAAAGAAAAATTAAAAAAGGATTTATTTTGAGAAAGCAGATCATGTTAAATAACAAAAAAACAACAGTGGTTTTGTGCTCACTGGACATTCATTATTATGTAATAAACAATGACAGACATTACAAAAATACAACTGCTTTTCTTTTTTCAATCGAAAATCCCTTTTGTACTATTCAGCTGCTCCCTCGTCAGGCGCAGGCTCATACTGCATCAGCTGAAATCATCAATGCACAAGGTCAAGCACAGTCCGTCTGCGTTGGGTAATAATAATTCATCTTGTTTATGCATTTGTTAAAAGCATCTCACCCTGTTTCTCAGCTCTTTGTTTTCCTCCATGAGCATATTGCACTTTTGTTGTAAATCTGACAGCTCCATACGCAGAGCCTCCGTGTCAGCCGGCTCTGGTCCTGCTGCCCCAAGGTGAAGCTTTATGAAGCTTATAAAAAGTTAAAGTCAACTTGTGACATCAATAATTGTGTTAGTATAGCAAATTATACCACAAATAAAACAGTAAAATAATTCTGCTGTAAAGTTAATAAACTTGTGAAAGAGAGGTTCATGTTTTATTTAAATGCTTGCTTGAATACCATTAGCTGCAATATAGTACTCTATTTACAATACAATTACAATACCCTATTAGATCCTAGAAATACACTGCTTGCGCTCTAGTTACTGTATTGCTGTAAAAAAATATATATATATTCATTATTTAATATTAGCCACCTTTCATGATTAATATCTGTCAGAGATAATATTTCAATTGAAAAGGATACTCCAGGGCATTGTTGGGTTTATCAGTCTCTTCATAAAGTGCCACTAAAACTGCACAAGAGAAACATATTATTTTTAATAACACAGCAGAGTATTTACACAACACTGACTGATATACTGGACTTGACTCACCGCTTGTTAAAGTATCAAGAACTCCAGATTTTTCCAAATACCGTCTAAACTGTTCCCGTTTGGACTCGGAACCCTGAAATTAAGCGCAATGACTCTTTAAAATTGCTTCTAAGGTCAATGGATGCAGTGGCAGTGGGGTGCATTGCATTGTAACTAGCAACAATTAGCACTTTTACATAGTCGCATAGTACGTCATAACCATCAGAATAATCTACTTTAAACATGTATACTTACTCTATAATGGGCCATAGTCGCGTTGATATTCAAATAGTTTATTGCTAACAAACTTGTGACACATTAATTTAGCTGACTTCTTGCAGCTGGTTATGTTTGCCTTTCGAAGGGATACAGGAAGTAGGCTGGTTGTCATAACGACAGGTGATCGACACACGGAAGTACGTATTTTTTGTTTTGTTAAGCGTAGCGTTTAGAAAATACCAACTCGGATTTAAATAATTTGTTGGCAATTCGCAGAAATTCATTATAAATTGTGAAGTAATTGTCAACACCTAATCTAAACATATAGCATTTGATGTGGCTTCTTGCAAAGGGGGAGGGACAAGAGGTACAGCAGGTAGACGCCACTTCCTTTATACAGATGTATAACAAACCTGGAGCGGTGCAATGTCAAGCTCCGTCGTTATATGTGTCTCATCGAGTTGTTTACACGTCAGTTTTACGCGCAGTGCTCATGTGACTTTTTATTATTTTGCGCGATCAGGAAAAACAGAGAACGCCACTATGCGATTATCTTTTCGCCGGCTGCTTACTGACATAATATGACCATAATATGACCATAATATGACCATAATATGACAGAGAAAAGGTTTAATTGGTTTTAGGCTTGCAGTAAATGCACGTAAAAGTATCCAACGTGACATTCACGACGTAGAGGTAAGTTGTTATCACTGTTGTCTTTTTCAGCATATTGCCTCTAACTGCTTTACGTGGCTGTTATAAATGTTGCTTTACTTAAGGCTGCATTCTTAAAGTCATGGTGTTGTGTATATGTGCTTTGGTTAAGCGAGTCTTTTATTTTCTACTCTCAAAGTGATATTGTCAAATGCAATATAAGTCTTATATTTTTCTTCACCTTTGCCTATTCTCCATCTAGTAATAGTCTATTCATCAGTATTGCTCAAGTTCAAGTCAAAATCAAGTCCATACCCAATGGTCTATACATAGGGTATTATCTACAAAGACAAATTATTTTCCTTTGATGGCAGGATATTTTTGTGTCATTGATGTGTTGTTTGTAGTATCTTTGGTAAAACACATGCATTGTTCGTTTTAAAACTCCCCTTGAACCAAATGCTAACGACCTAAGGGGAACAAACAGCCTAGGTCAAATACCACATTATGAGTCCAGTCTACCATGCTTATAATACAGTCATTGTTTTAACGAGAAGTAATGTGCTTATCCTATGACACAGTCTCACGATTTAACAGATGCTCACTCACATGTCACAGAAGAATATATTTTGCTAAGAGCATTGTTTTTTGTATTGAAGTCCTAATGGCCAAGGTTGATACAACATTACTACACAAATACAAACTGTATATTATATTTGTCCAAACAACACATAGTCGTTGCATTTGCAAGATGGCAACTTGTTTGATTTTCAGTTTTCAGTGCATTTTTAATATTTATATTAGTTCACTTAGGTGGTTTTGTTGCCCAAAATTAGAGATAACACAAATCTATACACTTCTGTTGATGAAGTTATAGTTCAAATATAGTTAAAAGGTCAAAATAGGTGAAATAAGATATCTCTAAATAACAAACACATCAGGAGGTGTCACACAAGTCAATTCTCCTCACAGTGGTCATTAGTTAAACGGTAATGAGTGAGCTTTTTTAGGAATTATTGAAAGATTTTGATACACTATTTTGTGTTCTTTTGTCTATTTGTTTATTCTGCAAATATTTTTACATAAAACACTAACAAATCTAAATTATAATTAAGAAGACAACTTTTTGAGGCCATACATAGTTTTATTTGTGACGTGAATCAAGCAGAAATTACTCAGTTCCTGCAAAGGTCATTTTTGTTCCCAATTTTGACAGCAAGGCAAGCATAGCTTTGATGTACAAAATGAACTTGACAAGTGAGACTGTGATATGACTCAACGTCTAAAGTTACACAAGGCAAAACAAAATAAGAGAAGCCAGAGTGGAAGTTGTACTAAAAACAGTTGATCATATACTGTGGCTGAAAAATATATTAGACATTACTATTTTGAATATTGATAATGTCTTTTCTCTATGTCCTTTACATTTACATATACCAGTTATGTGTAAATGTACACTACACTATTACACTACACTAGTATACTTTCTGTTAAAACTATGGTTTTAGACAGTCAATTTGATCAAAGTATAATTACTTTTTAATGTATGTAATGTATGATAATATAACAAGCAAAAAGATTATGAGGGAGAAAATTTGACTATATATATGTGTGTATGTATGATTGTATGATGAGTTTTTTGATAAAATGTGTCAGCTGTCACGAGTTGGCTGATGCCTGCTCTAACCTGACCGGTTCTGGTATGTTTATTACTATGTTACGTGTCATATGGTTGTTGTAGTCTGAGCCTCTTTGTCTTGAATCAGCCCGTTTCCTTCAGCTGTGGATTTTCCCATCAACATGCCTGAGTGACGTGAAGTTAACAACAATCTTAGTCTGAAGATGCCACTCCTAGATGGCTACTCTATCAACAGAGAAGAGGATGAAGAGGACTGTGAACCGCTGGTCGAAACCGATGCAGGTGCCTAAACAACAGAATTTGCTTGAACTAAAAAGAGACGTTAGAAACTCCAGAAATGAGTGGAAGCTTGATTGCTTCCTGTTCCTATATCAACCTACAGGTGGTGTAATGTGAGCAATGAGCATTAAGGTCATTATTTGATTTAACAGCACTTCTTGTTAAATGTTGCAAAGAACTACTTAAACTAGGCCTGTGCTGTCGTCCCCGACATATATGTATATCATGTATATCGGCGAAAACGGCCCCATACGTCTGCCCCGTACGTCTGCCCCGTACGTTGCCCCGTACGTCTGCCCCATACGTCTGCTACAACTGTTACCAACGGGCACCTTAATCACTTTTTTGATTTGTCTGGATGTTTGTGAAGAATGTTTTTGCC
>JAVQKC010054735.1:0-11082 GCA_036025475.1 Philypnodon macrostomus
TGTTGAAAATGATCCGGCAATTCGTTTTTGAGTTATCGCGTTCACAGCTAGGATCTGCGGACGCGCACCGACGTGATTCCATAATATCGGCGACACGCTGTTTTCGCCGATATAATGAACTCCTAAACAGTCCATCTCAACACCTCAAAGAATCTACTCTATGACCAAACTGGAAATACAATGCATCAGATTTCCTTTTGCATTGAACTGATTTTTGCAGTCTAAAAAAAAAACGCAGTCGACATTAAACTGTATTGTCCCTGTAGGAAAAAAATTGTCCAATGCCATGACCAATCCTTTAAAGTCACTTTTTGGAGCAATTGCCAGCAGCCACATCTCCTCATTTTGAGCTAGGATCTTGAGCCAGGATCTTGGTCAGGATGTGCCTAATTACTTAAACCAACTCTATGTAACTTTTGTCCTCTCTATCGCCATCTAGAGAACTTTTGACTTATTATTAAAAAAATAATCCAACATTACTGCCAATTTGTCCTCTGCATTTGACCCATCCGTTAATGTCACTGAGTCAGAAGCAGAAACAGTGGCCAGTCGCAGGTGCAGCTCCTGGGGACCCTTCTCCAGATCTTGAGCCTGAATCTTGGTCAAGAGGTAACTAGCTGGAGGATTTTGTGCATGTTTTAGGTTGATGGGGGGGAAAAGTGGAGAAAACCACCCAGACACTCTAAAACTTAGAAATGTCCCTCTGTCTGGTCCAGTAATCGGAACCGGGACCTTCTTGCTGTGAGTTGACAGAGCTAACCACTTTGCCACTGTGTCGTCAACCTTACAATCCCTACAAAGTAAACCTTTCTGGCATTGCCTCTTTGCCAAATCCCAGTCTGTGCGTGCCCTGCGAGTGTTGATGATATTACAAGTTGCCCGGATTATCCTGAGCTACATGGAGCGCTAATCACCTCAGCAGCAGCAGCCGGCAGTGTGTTTGCATAGAGCCCGAGACAATCCCCAACTCAAAACGCTGTTGTAGCAAACAGGGAATTAGCCACAGGTGACATCATTCTGTTGGCTTCATACTTTCAACAGTTACAACCCAATGTGATAATTGAGCCAACGGTGTACCTGAGACTTTTCACACTGAGAAATAAATATTTGGATGGCTGAAGTCTAGTGTAGTTAGGTTGTTCTCACAATATTGCTGCACTCTAGGGTGTGGCCTTTGTGTGCACACAAGGTACACTTTGCCATCTAGAGGACTTTTGACTATTGTTCTAAATAATCTAACATGGCAGCCAGTGTCGGAAGTCTGAACATCGCACATTTATGGGCTGGTATGTAGTGTGGTAGCTGTTTTCTATGACTCTTTAATGTGTTGTTAGGCCACATGAAGTTTTTTGTTTCACTTTTGAGGGAGGAATTCAATGCTGAGTACTTAATACTTTCCACAGCAGACTACAATCGCATGTATTCTAGTCTATCTTTACTTTTGAATGAATTATTACATTGTGTTCCTTTTAAGGTGTAGCCCATAAGTTTTCTAAAATAAAAGTGTTAAAAAACTTTTTCTTACCCTGTTCTATGATGTAAAGTGGGTAATTGGTCAAAATTGGCCCTCCCCTGGCCTCTAAAGCAACATGAGGTCAGACTTTGTGGGTTATCACTTTGACCAATAGTAGTCAAGTTTTACTTTAGTCCCTCCCCTGGCCTCTACAGACGACCTTCTTTGCATCATGGAACAGGGTTGATTTTGAGCTTTATTTTTTTATTTTTTTTTATTTTATCAAATGTACAGGCTATACCTTAAAGGCACCATACATAGTTTTAGCAATAACATTTAGCTTCCCATGCATTGTAACCTGCAATATAGAAAAATCCCAGTTTCTACCCTTTATATATCGACTGTGACTGCATCTTGTCTAATCTACTGTTTGTCCAAGTACAGTCACATTGGGATTGGGTGGAGAATGTGCCGGAATGACACAAATCATATTCTTATCTGTGGGAGCAGTTGTTGCACTGTCATTGAGCGACTGTGAGGAGAAAATACTAGGACTCATCTTTAACACTTAGATTAGGACTGGTGCAGGGAGGCAGGAAACGGTCACATTCTTCGTCTGCAGATATTACGGTGACAGCGGCTTAGCTCGGAGAAGTGGGATATAGCGTCTAGAGGTGCCGCTGCAAGTGACAGGAAGTGAGCCAGGCAATAGGTATGACTACACTGAGAATATGGGCTGAAATTTACCAGCAAATTTGCCTTGCATTTAGCAGACAACCGCTTTTGTCTAAGTCACAGTGACTGAGGTGGTCGTCCTGTGACTACAAGGTTGGCAGTTAGATTCCCACTCAAATCTATTCATACTGCTGTGTTCTTGGGCATGAAACTTCTTCACAGTATGGAAGCCACATCTCTGTTACATCTTGTATGTGATATCTTTGGCCCATTATTGAGTTTTCCTTTATTTATTTTTCTAATCACAATTTGAACATCATTGTTTGGATTATGTTGATCACAGGCAGGCAAAGCAAAAGTAACCTCAAGGTTCATACTGTTACAATATTTCCAGTTTTAACCAAAAAAAAGGTGATGATTTAACCAATAATTAACATCGCTGCCACTACAGATGTATCTTAGCAACACTATACGGATTCAGTGTTAAGCAACTTTGAATTTCTAGAAAAGCGATGTATAAAACCAATGTATTATATATTGTTGCATTTTGGCCACATCTAGTAAATTATATCTTTGGTCCATTATTGAGGCAGACAAACAAATCACCGCAATGGGAAATTGTGTTGTTTTTTTTCCTGGTTTGGGAAATTTCTTGAACAGACATTTCCAGTTTTAAATTAAAAATTGATTATTTAACCAGCTAAGCTATCTTAATTGGGAACGCTTGAGGCTTAGGTGGTTGTCAAAACGTTGCCAGCTAGATCTTTCATCCAACCAGTGCATACTGCCCTTGTGAATAAATGTGTTGATGGTCATTTAGTATACATAATGCCATTGTGTCAAATCTACTAAACTGGTTATTGCCCCTGTGTCCCACCTAAGGCCCATAGTTGTTGGAGTTGCAGTCATCCTTAACCGCAAAGAAAATGAAGCTGCACTGCATGTAGCGTCTCAGTAAAACCCCTAATCTTTTTTTATTGTAAAATGCCAAGGAATATTAATTTTTTTCTTTAAGAAGCTTATATTGACATTATTGAAATACCATTGGACTTCCTGAGGCCATCTGGACAGTTCAGGTTTGACGTTGATGGATTTACAATAGAAGACTTGTTTTGTCAATGAACTTCATCATTATGGGGTGATCAGTACGCCACCAACATTTACACACGTGTGGCTCCAAATAACAAATATTTAACGTCGGCAGAATGAAATATACAGACATTTCCTGATCTAAATGCATTTTTGATGGCTTCTGCCGTTTGATGTCATCATGCATCAAAATCACGGCGATCATTTCTGCGACCCCATCTGTTCGACTTGGAAGGCACACCAGATCCAAAATGGAGTACAATCTGACAGCGTCTTAAATCACCAATTCTTTATTGCACCATTTTTTATGTTCATATCTGCAAAGTGAAGGGTATTGAGGTGTATATTCTTTGGCATGAGCTGCTATCTAGATCTCCGACACTGGATTTACACTCAAAAAGATGAGATAGCTCACCTGCAGATGTGGAGCAGCGATAGCTTGAAATATATGTGATTTGAATTTATTTTATTTTTTTATTATTCAATTTTTTTCAGAACTCACGGTTTGGGAGTGTAGTAATGGGATTTGCATGCCTGCATCACCTGTGACACGTTTGAAGCGGTGAAGTTATTCAAGATTTTCTGCATTTCACACCATTCTGGGGCATAGCGTTCAATTGTATGAAACCATAGGGTGAAAAGAAGCTGTAGATTTAATTGTGGAGCAAGGTGGAAATTAGTTTGAGTCCTTGTGCGTACGTCAGGGGTGAGGAAACTACTCAGAATCTGAAATCAGTTAAAGGTGCTCCATTGAAATAAGGAGTAAGTAAATGTATTACATTATAACTCAAAGCTTGCCCAAGTACAAATGGCAGCCAAAAACATTAAATAATAAATAATGGTAATATTATAATAATAATAATAATAATAATAATAATAATAATAATATCAATAAATGCTTTTTAGTGTCTTTCACCCAAGAGAATCACTTGAAACCCAATGCTTTTGGTCTGAGTGTGCCTTTATATTTATTTACATTTATGTGCATTTTGAATATTTGGTCCAAAGCAATCAATTCATTTACTCTACTATTTTTTTGTGCAGCTTGTAAACCCGTAGCTTTCTCTTGAACAGTTTCAAAACTGTTTAATTTGTTTCCCTAATATGTTTTTATATGGCATTTTGCAAATGACTAATGATATCTTATTTCTCCCTTTTCTCTATATTGCTGCTGCCTGCTGAACCACTTGATTTCTGCATAAAGGTAAGCATTGAGTACTCCACTTTCTATAAACACTGGCTATGAGACATTATTAGCGGATGGTACAAACACATTGTCACCGCTGTTTGTTAAAAGCTATGCGTTTTCTGTGTTGTGTGAATAATAGGCACAAACAAACAAACTACATTTTTACTCACTAGTCTTGAAATAATTGTGACAGATTATTTTTTTCTTCCTGTAGGAACTATGTTATTCTGGAGTAAAGGCAAACATTTCCACAGTATCTAGCGTTGAAAAAATGGCATTGTTTTTTTTTATGTGTATGTTTATGTTGTAACCCGAGTCGCTATCTGTCATCGTCCTTCAAGTTTTCAGTAGCCAGCCCCAAGAACTCTGAAATCCTCCCATAAAGATCCCACATTCACACCAGGGGGGGCAGGCTTTGCAGGCTAGTTGAAAAGATGTAGAGTTGTGTGTGATGCTCGCTGGCACTCTGGACAAGTGTCAGTGATGCTATCCGACTGAGGTATGAATTGAGGAGCCGACTGTAACATAAACGTAACTGAGCCAGGGTGGATCTTGTTTTGTTGTGTGAAAGAGTAAGGACCAATCAGTATTCATATCCTGCAGCAATTAATTGATTGAAAGGCTGTCTTGATTCATTTACATTGTCAAAAATAGCCAGAAATTGTGTTGTCCGGGCACTGTTTGACATTTATATTCCTTCCTTTAGCACCAGAGTAAATTGCAGATGAATAAAGACAATCACAAGAACTGGTTAATGTGACTTCTGTAATAACTTTTGTTGGTAGCAGCAAATTTGCAAAAATCGGTCAGCACAGTGTGGTGAGCATTGCTGTCACGGTCTTCATGTCTGCAAAATAGTATTATTTATGTGATTGATCACTTTTGACTTTTATGCAATACTTCATGTGGTGTATACCAGCATTTCTCAAACTGTGGTATGGGTACAAGTGGTGGTACATAGGCTCTTTCTAGTGGTACTCAACTTCACTTGAATTTACCCTGGTTGAGTTTTGACCTAGTGGATAAGACTTAATTTAGATTTAGTCCTCATTTAGTCCTTGGTTTGACCTATTTTAGATCTGATTTAGTTTTGACTTTCTGAAGTGGTACTTGGTGAGACATGTTTGAAAACCACTGCCCCGATATGTATACAGGTCACAAAAAGGGTTATTTGACATCTCATGAAATGCAATATGACCAGGGTTTGACATTAGCAAAAGTGACTAGCCACTTTTTCACTTGCCACATTTAAGATGTAAGACAATAAAGAGTTAGAATACAAACCTACATTTTTGTTTAGGTCTTTATCAAAAATCTATTATTATCAAATTTGATGAATGTTTCTTTTTCTGCAAATAATACAATATTTTTTTTTAAACATTTATTTATTTATTATTTTCTTTTTTATGCATATCTTTCCAATTCTATAGACAGAATTTGTATCCAACTGGCCAAAATGGCTAGCAAGGGTGATTTTTATTTTGTATTTTTTTTTACCAGTCACTATTTAAACCTACGAGCATTTGGCCAGTGGGCTTTTACTATCAAGCCCTAAATATAACCTGTAAATACTATCTTCTTAAATACCTTTCTTACATGGTATTCTGTAGTCTATTATCTTAGATATATAATATCACTGTGGCATGAATACATTTTTCTACCCAAAAGTAAAAAATCTCTAACTTTTTATGACAATTTCAACACTTTAACACCCAAATATTCATGTAACTATCCACCACTTTCTGACATCTTCACCTCCAGCCTGTACTTTCTTCTTTTAGACTGTCCGGGAGTGTCCCTAACCTCATTATAACCATTCTGCTCCACATGTATTGTCTCTTTCAATTTCTAAAAGCGTCTCCGTGAGCTGTATTGAGTGTGACGCGCTCCCATTGATTGGCCATGTTATTATGCTAACGTCTTCTGTGTCCTTGTGCCGTTCAAGGCCCGAGCATAGTTTTGTGCCTCACTATATAATAAAGAGTGTCACCGCTGTCTGCATTCAGAGCAGTTGAAATGAGAGGACATTAGTGGCATAAGGACACTTCCATTGGAACTTTGTTGTGATGCACTAGACCAGGCCTTCCCAAAGTCCAGAGAACTGCTGACCCTTTCATTATCTGAAAATCGTCCGCGGGCCCTTTAATCCTAAATCTTCTGTCAAAATACAGAACCTAATCAACTATTTCATCAAAATGTCTATTGAAAACATTGAAAACAATATCTAGTAACTACAAATGGCTTGACGTGATCTGATTGAATATGATTTAACTGTCCCTGCAGGACATTTGCGGACCCCGCTTTGGGAATCACTGCACTATGCAATTGTAATATAAAACATAGGCTATGATAAAATGTCCAGTGGTAGAGCAGGTTGTTGGTACAAAGGTTGGCGGTCCGATACTCACACCAACTTCTATAGTTGTTGTGTCCTTGGTCAAGACACTTCACCATCTGGCCTATGTATAAATGTGCGAAATCATAGCATGGTATGGTAGCCACACTCCCTTCAGTCTGCCCCAAGGCAGCTGTGGCTAACTACCACCATTATACTGTGGAGAGAGTGTCTAGAAGTGTCTAGAAAGGTGCTATATAAATTGGATAGATATTACTAGACTCTTTTATTTAATTCCCTACTTACTGCCACTTGCAAATTTTATAACCTCAATTAACTTTTATTCCCACTGGCCAAAAAAAGTTTTAAATCATAAGTGATTAACTAACTAATAATTAGCTGGTTTATCTGGGTTGGCTGGGGCTTAGGTGGTTTTATCATCCAACGTAAAACCTAAATACCACACTAGTAAATAAATGGGAGTGAATTATTATATCACCAATTAAGTTCTACTCGAGTAAATGGCTATTCACAACATTCTCTTCTTTTTTTAACACATTTAAAAAAAAAAAATCACCTTTTATTTGATAGGACAGAACACCAGGGAGAAGAGTGGGGAGTGACATTTGGCAAACCGGATTCGAACTCGCCCCACCGGTCTGAGCACTGTAGGCTCTGAATAACAGTATCTTCTTCGTAACATAACATTTTTTACTTTTTCATAATTGTTCTTACAAGTTCACCAACCAAAATGAAAGTGAGGACAATTGGACACACTAGGACTAGAGTGGCCCTTAAGGATCACATATGACGGTCTGTGATGGTTGTAGATCTGTGATGGTTGTAGAATGAGAGCTCAATGAGATGGATGGACTAATTGAGTCCACGTTGATAACTGTTCTCGGTTGTTGACGTGGGAATAGGCTTTTTGAAATTGAGGTGCACCGCGGGGTGCGAGCTGACAGTTTTGAAAGAAAATGTCTAAATTGTCGGAATTTTAATTTGCCACTTTCGAGGCCACCGGAGAGGAGATGGGGACAGAGGTAATAAGGAGTTGTGGAGAAACTTTTTTAGCACTAAAAAATACTAGAAGAACTATAGACATAGAAAAGGCTAATCATTTATCGAGGTTGTGGGTTTGATGCTCAGGCCTACCCTAAAACATGCACATTAGGTTAATCCTCCAGCTAGGTACATCTTGACCATGGATGTATTATTAGAGGATAGTGAGTAGCAAAATGCCTGCTGTTGATTTCAATATATTTTGCTCAATCGCGCATGATGCCATAAAAGTTCTTTACTTCCACAATACTTCCGCGTTATGGAGGTCGCCATTTCCACTAGAGCAGGCGCACTACGGCCCTCAAGCACTCGTGTACACAGGCCGCGTGGTCCGTTCTGACCAATCAGCGCAAAGGCGGGATAGTGCGGTGACCCACGTGACCTGGCTCAAGATTCTGGCAGGCTGCCCCAGCAGCATTGAAGGATGGGTTAAATGCAGAGGACAAATTTCCCTATGAGGACAATACAGTGTAACCTAACTTTACAATCTCAGTGGAGTATGCATGTTCTTCATGTGTTCCTGTGGGTTCTCTCTCCTGAGAATTTGTGACTCTAAATCGCCCCTACAGACCCGTTTTATGTTAGTTTTCTAAAAAGTCTATCCAGAAATTAAGCGGACCGTAATGCATTTTCTATGGAGAAATTAGCGTTAGCCATCAAATATCGCAAAGAACAAATAAACAAAGTGGTTTTGGCAGTTGACAACATATCAGTTACACGTAATGTCAGAGCTTGGTTGGAAAATAGACAGTTAGCCATTTTATTTCATGATGCGTTTAGCATACAATATTATTACTGAGCTAAAAGCTAAATGACATTGGTTTAATGAACGAGTCATTTGTTTCAATGCGCATTAGTCCATCTAAGCTTTCTCTGGAGCTAATTAATCAGGTTTGCCTAGGGTCTTCTATGCCCTTGCACCATGGCAGTACAATTACTCGATGTTTAAACCATGGAGTGAACGTATTTGCAATGGAACCAGTGATGCCGGAGGGGGGCACTCATGAATATAGAAAACATGTAAATTTTAGACTTTTTAAAATGGAAAGATACTATAGAACCTTGTCAGCATCATTGACATAATTGGAGTCATATCATTTAATGCTGGCTTCAACAAATATGCTATTAGATGAGGTTTAGGTTACACTTTATTGTCCCTGTAAGGAAATTTGTCCTCTGCCATCGATCCTACCCCTCAATGCCGCTGGGGCGACCTGTCAGGAGCAGTGGGCAGCCACAGTGTAGTGCCCGGGGGCCCATCTCCAGATCTTCAGCCAGGATCTTGGTCATGATGTACCTAGCTGGAGGATGTTTTGGGTTGATAGGGGGAAACTGGAGTACCCGGAGGAAACCCGCCCAGACATGGGGAGTAATATGCTATCTCCACACAGAAAGGCCCTGGTGCTCAAAATCTGGTTCAGGTACCACTTGGGCTTTGGGGCTCTTTATAGTGGTACTCAGGAATCTTTTGCAGTTCTGATTGGGGAGTTTGGGGATACCTGCTTTAGACATGATTAGGATTCTTAGATCTGTGCAGGTCCTAGTTTTAGACCTGGTTAAATTTTGGTTACATCTGGCTTTATCCTGGTTTAGTCCTTGTTAGGAGACCTGGTTTGGGTTTAGATTTTAACCAATATATTCTAGTTTACTCGACAAAATGATGATATAATGTGAGAAAACTCTGACTAAGAATTTATCGTGGCTATTTTGTATTATTGTGATAACTGCTCATTGTCATTTATTTCACCTTAATGTCTATTGGACTTAATTGAGAACAGCTAAATATAATTATTATATTTAGTACAAATTCAAGTGATATTGGCCCCCAGGGAGAAAAAACAAACTATGCAACAAATATGTCTGCTGTGATTCCGGCATTTTAATGAATACACTTGTACACATTGTTTATTAATTAATATTAGTTCATCGCAGTTAATATGGCCAAGACGATCGTGACGAAATTCTAGTGGTTTGAAACATTTGAGAACCTCTGAGAAGATCTAGATGTGATCCAGTCCACTCATCCGAACACTTCTTCTTACTGCAGCTATGTCCTTGGTCCAACACAACAGCGGTGATGTGTTTATTTGTGCTAAATATCACGTTAGCAGCTGGCAATAGTGTAACCTTGAAGTGCAGTAATTCACACAGAGGGTGGGGTTAACAGGCTGTGGTGTGCTGGAGAAAAGTCTGAAGGCCACAGCCTGATCTACGGGGCTTCCACCTGTCAGCATACACCCTCGGATGTTGTTATATACAGTTAGTGTTTCTGAGAATGACTGGACTCATAACTACTGCTATCTATAGACCTTATCTGTTTTTGCTAGCATGAGGATTTTCTTACCTACTGCACGACCTGCTACCTAAAAGACAACTGCTGAATAGGAATAACATCACTGTCGCACCAACAGACTCCAACAGTCAACCCTTTCGACAGTCAATATGAGACTGTATAAATTATATAAGACTATATAATAATAAAACAAGCTTGATTCACCCTGCAATATCTCAGTTAGGCATCACATTGACTCTGAGGTGGATTGATTAAAATTCAATGTTGAACTTTCCATTAAAAAAAAATCAATTCCTTTGCTTTTTAAATAAGGCATCATGAACCCTTGAGTGTGATGTGTGAGCTCACTTGATAAAATACACCTGACTTGAACTCATGGCTCGTATATCTAGTGATGGGACCTTGAGTGGGGTTTTTAAACCCAAGCTAATCAATGCTACTTACCTTGTTACAGTGACAATTTGTTGAAATAATATGTAGTTGGACATTAATTCATCTTCTTCCACTGCTCCCGGCAGCTGTGGGCAACAACCACTCTCATATTCATTAACTAGGGGCAATATAGAGTTACAAATAAACATACATGCATTTGTACGATAGAAGGAAGCCAGAGAGAACCCATAGTGAGGACACTTTGATCATAATTAACTGTTAGCTCATTAACAAGCAGTTGTGGCAGACGTATGGGGCCGTTTTGCCACTACACCTTGCTGTCGGGGACGACCGCACAGGCCTAGTTAATAAGTATAGTTCTTTTTTTATTTGGGGTTGTGACTGGAGCATATCCCAGCAACTATGGGCCTTAGACAAGGTACATTGTGGACAATAGCCTGTAATTTCTTTACTGACGCGAACCACTCCAACACAACACCAACGCAAAAACAAAAAATATGATTTGCAAGACTAGGTGTAAAAAAATAAATAAAAATCTCTTATACAATACAATACTTCTACATACAATATCCCTTTGTATTCCATTACATAGA
>JAVQKC010054748.1:0-14620 GCA_036025475.1 Philypnodon macrostomus
TCTCTCGGCTGGCCTGGGAACGCCTCGGGATTCCTCTGGAGGAGCTGGAGGAAGTGTCTGGGGAGAGGGAAGTCTGGGTGTCCCTGCTTAGACTGCTGCCTCCGCGACCCGGCCCCGGATAAGCGGAAGAAGATGGATGGATGGATGGAGCCAACAACCCCCCTCCCTCCATATAGCCCACACCTCATCACCAACACCACACACACACACACACCATTACCACACGGACACATGCACACTCACATTCATACACACAGATTCATGTATGGCTGGGCACAGATGAGCCAGGTGAGGAAACACTATCACAGGAGCCATCTGCACCAGGAGTTGACCAGACCACAACCACCAGGACACTGACACACCACCCAACAGGCCAGTACCACGGACAGGACCCCGCAGCCATGGCCGATCCAACCCCCAGTGCATGCACTGACTCCATATATCAGTCTCCCTTTTTTTTTACATTTTCTAATCATTTCTAAAGCTCATTCACGTCTTTCATCAAAGTCCATTAAAAGGCTGTTCATCAACCAGGGCTGGCTAAGTCCCGCAGTGACACATACAGTGAATAATGCATCATTTCACTGCGACGTCGGCTACAGTGTTAGCTCTAAATTAGTGGCATTGATTGAGAGCTGGCCTTCCCATTGATTCAAACTAAGCCGATTGAAGCACTGAGAGACATTTTGCTTACCGTTTCATATTGGCCTGGTAAGAATGAATTATGGGTAAAAAGCTGAGAAAAGGCAAGTAGGACAGTAATAAAAACAAATTAAGTTGAGTTTCATTCTGCAGAAATTTTACAACTGCTCCAGGCTGGATTTACACACCACGAGGAGATAGAGAAGCTAAATGGGTTTGGACACTGGAAAGTAACAGCAGCAGGGCCCAACGTTTAGCATTGTCCCGATTATCGATTCGCCCTGTCATCATCAGGTAATAGCCAGTACCGCTCGCCAATTAGATGATTAGGAACGTGGTGTATCCCAGCCAGCTAAATGCTACCGAGAGTGACACTGTAGAGGGGAAAAAACAGATTTAAAATGTGATCTCAATTACTAGCGGCATAGTTGAGAGAAGTTCAGTGGGGGGGCGGGGGGAGGTTGTTTGCGACTGGAGATGCGTCTGTTTCCTCGTGGACCTGCTGAGTCAGAAGTGTTAACAAAGGGAGATGACATCTGGTGCAACAAAAAATCTCAAATGCCAAAGTATTAACAGTCAACAGAGGCATTCATCAGTAGTTAGTCAGGAACAGAGACATCCATCAGTAGTTAACCAGGAACAGTCAGTAGTTAGCCAGGAACAGAGACATCCATCAGTAGTTAACCAGGAACAGTCAGTAGTTAGCCAGGAACAGAGACATCCATCAGTAGTTAACCAGGTACAGTCAGTAGTTAGCCAGGAACAGAGACATCCATCAGTAGTTAACCAGGTACAGTCAGTAGTTAGCCAGGAACAGAGGCATCCATCAGTAGGTAACCAGGTACAGTCAGTAGTTATCCAGGAACAGAGGCATCCATCAGTAGTTAACCAGGTACAGTCAGTAGTTAGCCAGGAACAGAGGCATCCATCAGTAGTTAACCAGGTACAGTCAGTAGTTAGCCAGGAACAGAGGCATCCATCAGTAGGTAACAAGGTACAGTCAGTAGTTATCCAGGAACAGAGGCATCCATCAGTAGTTAACCAGGTACAGTCAGTAGTTAGCCAGGAACAGAGGCATCCATCAGTAGTACCCGAAAGATAACCTTCACAGGCACAGGGAGAACATGCAACTTCACAGAGAAAGGCATTTTAGTCTGAGGAAATTGAACCTTCAGTGATATACTGTAATAATAAGGTGACTTAGCAGTAAATTAGTTTTATTGTTTTATTATACTTCACAGACCAACCTGGCAAGAGTTCACTAAATGTATGCACATCAAAAATGTATTCAAAATACATGCCTCTGAAATCTTTAAAGCTGTGCCATCAACCTTGCCTTATCCTTGTTGAATCAAACAAGTACCCAAGCCTATTTTCTTGCATGCACCTGTTTACAATTGTCAGGTGCTGTATCTCAAAAGTGTGTACGCTCTTCTGTTGAGAGGCAGAGGATCCCGCACCCCCCTCGACGCCATCTGGGCTTATTACAGACAATTACAGTGTGTATTCACCTGCGGCACACTCACAAACTGTGTGCTGATTGTGTATCAAGATGGAATTGTGTTACTCAGTATATCCAGTTGTGTGTCTGTGAGTGTGTGTGAGAGATTCTCATCTAACTGGCAGCTCTCGGAGAAGCTTGGAGAAGTAAAATACCTTTGTAGTGCTGTTCATCCAACCGTGGATGACTGGGTAGAAAAATTATTCCATGCAGCGCCTTTGTTGTTGGATAAATATAGATAGAAGAGATTAAAATATCCAACTTCTTGACTGAGGTGACATCTCCTGCTGGTGAGAACGATTCAAACTCTTATACAAAGAATTTGTCTCGTTCCTGCCATTTACATTTTCATTAGGTAGAAGAAATAGACAGTCTATAAGATTAAATTACGACCAATTCGAACATTGGTGCGGTACCAACCTCTGCAGAACAAACGTTTCTTCATCAGCAAGGACCACGCCACACCAGCAATGAACATGAGAGAGTTTATTGAAGTGATGTCTGGATGAGAATTGTGTTGGTTCTGGTGCCGGAGGATGCAGCCGAAGATAGGTGGGTTAGATGAGACTCAGTGTGGGGGTTAAATCCTGCCTGCACCTTTGCATTTATATTGTACTTTTTATTATTAATGTTTATTATATTGTTACTTAACTCTTTTTTGCACACTTTTTTCTTACCATGTACTTTTATTGCATACTATTAGTACTTCGTGACTATCTTAGCGAGTCTAACGGTTCTTCCGAAAAAAGCATTTCATTGCATTTTTTGACCCTGTGTTGAATGTGCATATATGAAACCTGAACCTGAAACCTGAGTGTGTGGTGGTTTTGGTGGGGGTAAGAATGATTTGTGAATGAATTGCAGGTGTGGCTGAGGTGAAGTAGAGGTGTAGTTAACGTGAGGTGAAGGTGTGTTGAGGAGGTAGATGAGGTGTGGTCCTGCTCCTGAACCTATATCAACATCATTAAAATTAACACCCTGTCTTTGGATAGTGAGGGAACCCACAGTAACACAGAGAGAGCATGCAGACTCCACTCCAGACAGAGCATTGAACACAACATCACTTCTATTGTATGTCAAAATTGTAAACCCCTTTACAAAAAAAAGATAAATGAATGTATGCGGTTTTTAATCAAGAATAAGTACGTGCATATAGAAGCCACATTCACTTTACATGGACGTTATGGGTTTCAGGCACATTAGTTTTCTGAGCTCTCAAAGTGAAGAATGCAACAGTGGATGATAATGTTCCAAGATTAAACTTTGACAGAGTGAGCAAACAGTGGTGCATTGTCTTGTAAGATATTTTATTATAAAATCAGAACCAGTAAGAACCTTGGGAAGTTGATGCTTGATTTTCTGTCATCCCTAGACAGTCTTCCATATAAATGCTGTCTATTTTCTGACTTGTTGAAATACTTCAGACATTTTATTATTTGATTTTTTTGGGGTTGCGGGGGCTGGCATTTTGTTTTCCTACTGCATTGTTAAAAAGAAACTGTCTTCGGGTTTCAGCAACGAGGCTTCGGATATGAAGAAAAAGCATAAATTTGAAATAGTGAAGCGCGCACTGAGAGACACCATATGGAGCGGTGTCAGTGGGCTGTGGAAGAGTTAAATGTAGGTTGTCGGCAATAGAGGCAGAATCACACTCGACAGCTGCGTGGATAAGACAAGTGGAGTAATGACTTAGTGAGAGATCAGCTCCGAGATGTGCTCGAGCTGAAGCTGTTGGGCCTAATGATTTAGACTTTTGAACTGGAAATGCATCAAGAGTCAATGTGCACAGGAAATAATTATGTAAACTGACAGAATAACATAGTGGTAGTCTAAATATTGAAATCTCAGTTTCAAGCTTATTTCAATTGGCTGTGCTCAGCTGCATATTTCCTCTGTCCAAATAGAGCTGAATAAAATTATCCAGGTAGTTACTTGATCATGTAATAAAGATGAGCTTTTGCTTTGTTTGTGTATTTCATGCCTGTAACAGTAGCTTTATTTTTACTTTTTCATTCTTGCATCAGAATTATTTCTTAATGCACCATATTTCTTGAAGTTGAAAGAGACCAAAATAGTGTGGAAATGAGCAAAGAAACACCAAAACTGATAAATGGAACTTTATATCAGAGGTGGTAGAGGAGCCAATTATTATATTGGAGAAACAACGATATTATAGAATCACGTCGGTGCGCGTCCGCGTCCGCAGATCCTAGCTGTGAACGCGATAACTCAAAAACCAATTACCGGATCAGTTTCAACATTTGCACACAGGTGCATACCATAAAGACGCCGAACTGTATCGATTTGGGTACTTCTTCGATGAATATTAATTAAGTAATTAATTAATAACGGGCAAAAACTGTGAACGCAATAACTCTTTTAATTTTCTAAATTTGGCAAAAGCATTCTTCACAAACATCCAGACAAATCAAAAAAGTGATTTAAGGTGCCCGTTGGTAGCAGACGTATGGGGCAGACGTATGGGGCAGACTTATGGGGCCGTTTTCGCCGTTATACACCTTGCTGTCGGGGACGACAGCACAGGCCTAATTGTTATTTTACTTTAGTCCCTCCCCGGGCCACTACAGCAACATAAAATCAGGCTTTGTGGGTCACTTTGATCAATAGTAGTCGAAGTTTTACTTAAGTCCCTCCCCTGACCTCAACAGACTACAGACCTACTTCACATCATAAAACAGGGTTAGGTAGTCAATTATAAGTATTGACTTTGACACTAATATCACATGTGTCATCTAAGTCCAATGAATGTTTTACAAGTCACTGTTATTAGAAGTTAACTCGATATATTCTATTACTGTACATGTTTCAGACAGTCAACAAGACATACTCTATACTGTTTTATCTAAATCCTTTTAAGTCCCCTGACAGAAAAGCCCTTTAGATTGCCCCAGACAGAGTTAAACCTCTCGTACTGTAGTGAATGACTCTGTGGTGTTGTGGTAATCGTGTATCGGGCCCTAGAACACGCCCCCCGGAGTGCTCTCACATGCAATCGCAACAATAGTGAAATGTGATCACCCATTCTCCGCACCGATCGGCTTTGTGCTCCACAGAAAAGAGCTTCTCAGAAAAACCAGACAGGACTATGACTGACAGAAACAGGAGCGCTTTAAAGGGGTACCCAGAAGAACTACTTGACCTTTAAGTGTTTGAGAGCCATGTGTGCTTCAGTAAGTTAGTGTCTCTCATCCAGCTGGGTTATCCCTATCTTGCATTGGCACATAACCATTTCAAAATATAATCAAAATGTTTTTTCCAGTTACTAATTTACCTAAGGGTTTGACCATTATTTTTGAGTTACCATGCTTACAGTAAACTTACCAACTAACCTAGACCAGGAAAAAACATAACCCAGTTGATAAAAAAATACTCAAGCACAATGTACATTTAGTCTTCATCGCATATAATATCATAACACTTCAAAACAAATATATAATGAACAAGCCCTTTTTGTCTCTTCCACAGGCAAACTCGTATTACGTGAAACCCCGAGTGACTGACCATCAATTTGGCATCAAGCACTATGCCGGAGAGGTAATTAACTGCTCCTAAACACTAAGACTGAAAGCTAAATAAATGAGTATTTTTGGCTGTAGTCAGATGTTCTTTGCCAAACAGGATGTTGACTCTGCAGATCTTGAATATTTTTGCATGTACCAAAGTAAAATCTCTCTCCTGCATTTGCTTATTTGATGACAGTAGGATAGAATGGTGTCCAGGGCTCACACCATGCAAATAGAAAGATTAGCCTTGATGGGCCATGTGTATGCTAAGTTTAACAGTCTTTGAAATGGAAGCACAGGTCCCAAATCAATTGGCTCAGTCCGCCATGTTGTTTTGTTTTGTACCAGCAAAACAAATTTAACATACACTAATGTTCTCTATCCATTTATTGACAGCACTCCCACCATATATGCAAAGCTAATCCTAAGCATAAGTAACATGTCTCTAGCTGTCAATGCCCATTTATGAATGAGAATTGTCTCACTGACAGCACACACATACTATATAGTCAATGCTTTGTCTTTTGTAAATGTGTATACAAACTTAATCATTTTCAGTGGCTAAAGTTTTGCAATCTACTGTGGAATTCTGGGTAACATCAGCATTTATAATTAGAAGATGCAATGAAGCTAATCTTATGTACTGGTATCCAGTGACTTGTTTCTTGTAGCTAGCGTGCATCTACAGTATGACTACATATCGAGCCACTTGCTAATGTTCTCTACCACTCACTGACAGCACATACATAGCCTTGACTTTTATGACAATTTTTTTAATATGGAGCAAGAAGAAAAAGTTAAACCAGTGATTTGTATCTTGTAGCACAGTTTTTAAATATATACACAGTTTATAAATGTATAATATTATAAATATAAATAGTGTTTGTACCTAGAGATGCTAATGTATTGTGGTCTACTACTAGGTCTAGAACCTTTCTGACACCAGGCAAAGTAGACAGATTAGCGGTTGATAATGAATGGCTTTAAGAGGGCTGCCTCAGACAAGGTCCCCTCAGTGTGGCCCATGGCAGTGCAGTCACAAGCCTGGCATGGATGGGTATGGTAATGACTTGGGCCAGTTGTTCGTCCTCTCCCTATCTCCCCTCTCAAAGCACCCTCTGTTATCACAAATGCCTGGGACTTCAGCAGGGTAAATCATCTCCCCCCATAGATTTGATTATCGCGGTGGTGCCAGAGAAATACGACTTTTAATTCACTCACTGCAAACAAAGAGTCTTATCTTTTATGAAATATAGCATGCAATAAAAATGTCTGTGCATCTCGAAGTTTTGAGATCTTACAATAAAACTGTTTTGGAAATACAGCTTTGATATATAGAGCAATATAGGTTTCCATAATGCATGCATTTCTTTTTTTTAATTCAGCAAAACCTTCATAGTATTTTTCAGTGACGGCTATCGTGTGTGGTCTAGGCCTTAAGGCTAGACAAGAGGTCATGATGTCTGTTATTAGATATAGCATATGTAAAGTTGTGAAAACACGCTATTGTATGTATGCATATAGATAGCATATGTTTGTGGGAATGCTTTCAATACACTTCTAACTTTAACTTTTATAATTTGCACTCGGTTACAAATAAAGAGGGTCAAGTTTCTTTTATTTTTGCTAAGCCAAAAATATTCAGTCTATACCAATGTTACAGCCAAAGACGTGGTTGGTTTGAGAAATAAAAATCTAAGTAATCAATAAGTCATTTTGTGGTCTTGGCCTATCATGGTTTGAGACAAAGTATCAATTCTTGATCCAAAGAAAATGCTAAGACCCTAATCAGTGGTTTAAAGAATCAAGATCAAGTTATTGGCCCAGTAATGTGAAGCAATACGTATGCATCATTGGTATGTGTATGATGATTTGGAACTCTGAAATGTGCACAATGCCTATAGCCATATAGGTCTTACCAATAACTTTTATTTTATTTCTTGTTGATGAAACAAATAATATGTAATATATGTAATGTCTTTCGTTTCTTCTTCAGGTTCTTTACGATGTGCGAGGAATCCTTGAGAAGAACAGAGACACTTTCCGAGATGACATCCTGTTTATTCTCAAAGACAGCAGGTACAAAAGCATTTATTATTACTGCAAATCTTAAAATTGGCCGATAAAGTCATTAAAGCTCATTCCTAAAATAATAAATTGTAAAAAATCTGGCCTTCTATGATGGTAAGTAGGTAATTATTATTTTACTTCTCTCCCCTGGCATCTAAAGCAACATCAAGTCAGGGTTTTTGTGGACTTCCACGCCATTCAAAAATTTGACTACTATTTGTCAAAGTAGTGGCCCACAATTGAATTCCCAGTGGTAGGAAAAAAAACAGTGACAAAATGATGGACTGATACAAATTTAAATTTACAGCTCTACACCCACCTACACGTTGAATGGGTTTTTCCATGTAGATTACTATAATAGACCTATCTTTGTGTACATCTATACATATGTTACTATGCTCTTTTCTGTGTGCAGGCTTGACTTCATCTATGACCTCTTTGAGCGTGTGGGGAGCAGAAATGGGGACGAGACCCTAAAAATGGGAACCGCTCGCCGTAAGCCCACTGTCAGCTCACAGTTCAGGGTGAGACTCAAATGTCACTTTCACTTTCTCACGTGGGACACAACAGGGTTATTGTCTTCAATGCTGCATATCATGAATTCATAACAGTCAACTCTTTATCATGACGCTAGAGAAGTCAGTGCGGGGGCAGAGTAGACAGATAGAAATGGTGAAACGGACAATGCTGTCATTCACTATAATAGTAGTTCAACTTTGCCAGTGAACTGGTCAGACTACTTTTGTATTAATCTATATGTGCATCAAAGGGTCAAAGAGTCTATGGAGCTGTGGTTCATTCAAATGGTCTTGGTCTTTACCAGTAGTAGTAAATGTTGTGCTAAATGCTAACAAACACTGATCATTTGATGGGTTTCACTGACATAGCACACACTTTACTTTACACCACTGTAATAATATGCTAACAGTTTTGTGAGAAACAGATGATAATAGTATGGATAACCAACTCAGGGCAGCAGTGGCTCAGTGGTAGAGTAGTTGTCCTGGAGGTTTGGCGGTTCAATCTTGCTTAAAACTGTGCATATTGTTATTAATCCACATTGCCTATAAATGAATGTCATTGCCCCAGGGCAGCTGTGGATACAGAAATTGTTGATCACCACTAATATGTGACTGTGACTATTATTATTACTTAGTCACAATGCCTCCTGAAAGCACATACAAGCATCATAAGCTAAGTTGCAGTCAAGATTTCACTTAAAAACTAAACTAATCAAGAATGTGTGTCATTTCTGAAATAAGCTCAAAACATTAGCTTCCAGAATGTACTCCCATTTTATTGAGTTAAACATGAACATATCTTCTAGCTTAGTCATTATATACTAATCTAAGCAACAAACTAAGCAAGTGTAGTTTCACAATGAATCAGGTGCACGACCAAGAGAATTTTCAAATGACCCCCTCAATCTCTGTCCCACATTTACATGAAGTTAAAAAGTCTGGTTATATCTGACTAGGACAATAATTCAGTTCCCTCGACCCACATGTAAACGCAGTGAATATGATCTGACTACATTGGTGCTGACAGTCTGTGCAGTTGTTGGCGGTGGTGTGTCCTGACTGCAGTGCGGACAGAGAAGGGGAGGGTTTGGCAGCCTGCCCCGGCCTACAGCTCCTAAAGCCAGAGGATTAGGGCTGATGGCTGGGCAGAGAGGGGCCGACCGGGGGCCAATCATGCTCTGCACTGCCAGGACAGGGCTAGATGGAGACAGACTGTCTGAGGCGGGGGGAGGACACAGGCGAGTCAAGGGTCCTTCACTGGGCAGATCTGAAGTGTGGAAAGAGGAGTTTGCTTTTATGAGATTAGATACCAGAATATATAGTTGGGTTAGGGCAGTTTTTTGTGTGTGTGTGTGTGTGTGTGTGTGTGTGTGTGTGTAAATCAGGAATGCTGCATAGATCCAGGATTTTTTTAAAGGAATGTACAATTACATTAAATAGGTTCAGCAGAGGAAACATTTGTCAAAATTAATATACAATATAAGGGGATTGTGGCTCAGTGGATACAGCATTTACCCCAAACTAGTTGCTAGTTTGCTGTCAGGTCTGTGCATGAGTTGTTTATCATAGCAACATAGTGCTTATGAAGTTATGAAGTATTTGAATTGATCCGAATGTTCATCAATTCATCAATTGATCAGAATTTTGACAGTCAAAGAGCTTTACAGATAAGTACATTATTCATGTACGCCATACACTGGTGGTGGTAAGCTACCTCTGTAGCCACAGCTGCCCTGGGACAGTGTTACCGAAATTTGGCATCCAGTCAGCCTCTCTTCTGACATCACCAAACCCGTCATGTAATAACATTCATACATGTAATGTGAGTTGCCCAAGGACACAACGACAGCAAAACAAAACACTACCACTGAGTCACTGCTGCTTAAAATATATAATAATTATTTTACTGGAAAGATCAACCTATATGCTTGTGACACAGGGTCAAAAGGTCATCGGAGGAACCAATGTTTGATGAGAAGAACTAGAATATTTATCTTTACTGTTGCGAGATGTGCGTGTTCTCAAGTGATTCTAGTTTTTTGTTCATGGGATGGGTACATTTTGGGGTAACCAGCTTTTATGTTAGACTGATTTATGAAGAAATGCATTACACAACACTCTCCATTCCATTTTGATCTTACACAGATTCATATCACACTTACGTATGCTTCTGTATGCTTATGTATGCTTGTGTATTCTTATCCCCTTGTTTGCTCTGTTGCAGGATTCCCTCCATTCGCTGATGGCTACATTAAGTGCCTCCAATCCCTTTTTTGTGCGCTGCATCAAACCTAACATGGATAAGGTAGGTCATGCAAATTTCTCTCACGCAAAAAAAGAAAAAAAATATTCTGTTCTCTGCCAGGCTCTGCCAAGGTCACGCTCTGCACAGCTATTCATAGTCCCCACTAGTCAGATACATTTTGTTGATTCTATGTCAGTGTGACTAATGAAACAACATTACAGTGTATTTTATGGTTTTCGTGTAGACTTTTCCACTTTGTCACATTGTCAGAAATCTTCGCGCAAATACCTAGTCTGTCTTGGTATTTGCAGACATAGAAAAGGGCTGTGCAGCAGTGCATTCCTAGCATGTTAGCCTCTTCACAGTAGGGTCATAGGGCAAAGAAGGCCACTGCACTGATCTGGATGCATCAGAGGAATGTGGAGATGAGACCAGGGAGCTTCTGGAGTGACTTATTTATGGATATTACTTAGCCCAAAACATCATTTTTATATTTTAGTGGATGCAACATATTCATTTGTTGTTTTTAAGGAAATCATAGAGTCGCATAGCACATTTTCTAGACTCTCAAAGACACTTTACAAATGGTGAAATGGCAGCCATACCGCAATGTGAGTGGGTGTCTTGCCCAGAGACACAACAGCAGTGTGCAAAGGTTGAAAGTGGGATTTGTACCCCCCAACCCTAAAATTATAGAACGACTGCTCTACTACTGAGTCACTGCTGCCCATGAAACACTGCCACAACGCATATTCATTTTTACATTTTCCATATGCCATATAGAGGTCCCACTTTACTGGAGCCAATCTCAGCAACTATGGGCCTTTGATGGGGTATACCTGGGACAGTGGCTAACAAGTTGTCAGACCCATAACAGCCTTGCTGTGAGTCAGAAGTGCTAACCACTCAGCTACTGTGCACCCCAACTTATACCCCAAATCCCATCACTTATATATTAATCACATAGAAAAAACATTGTTGTTTTTTAACTCACCTTAAAAAAACAAAACACAAAAAAACTCTAAATCACACATGAGCCTGGACTGAACTAGCACCATCCATTTCTCTCTCATACTAAATCTGTTTCTTGGCTGGTAATATCTCTTGGCTCTGGCGGTCGTTTTCTCACCTGTCCTCACAGAGTTCAAATGGAACAAACTATGCCTCTGCTAATCCTTCAGAATGACAGGACTGCAGGCCCAATACCCTTACATGATTGCTCCCATGCAAAAACCCTCACTGTACAATACATCCATCTTATCTCATTGCACTGTCAGCTGCCCGGGTCTACAGAAGAGACAGGGTCAGGTGTGCCTCTGGATGTTTCCATGGCCTGGGCAGTGCCTGGTAGAGTTAGCCTGTAATTAAAGTGGCACGTTTGGGGAATGCAGCACTTCAGAGTGGGGCTTATCCAGCCTCATGTGCCCTCTGGTTGACAATGGATTTGAATTCAGGAGATGGCAAGAAACTAGATACTCAAGTAATATACTTGATATGAATATATATTTTTAAGATAATGTTTGGTGCTAAGGTTAATGGTGTAACAGTATAGTAGTATGGCAGACAATGTTTCCCCAAAGAAGAAAGAGTGCTATAACATAAACAGCATTTTGTTCAATGACATGTTCTTTACATTACCGCTATTTTACTCTGAAAATGGCTTGATGTTTGGCTACCTCATATAAGTCATTGCTATGATCTAACCGGTGCTTCATCCAGTAAAATATATTTTACTGAAAGTGTCTCCTCTTTGCAAACACTTTTAACACCCCTACCAGATAGATATGTGAAATACATAGTGTATGTGGAACAGATCATACGAAGTTATCTAATTGCACACTTTTTGTAAAGAGCAAAACCATAAAATTGTTTCTTATACAGTATGTAGATAGTGATATGAATAATGCTAAAACATCAGATTTATATGTCAGTTACATGAGATACCTGAAGTTAACCCTAGGAGGTCTGTCTGTAGACTTTAACCTGCAGGTCTCTGAGTTCATACACCTATTGCAGTGTTTCGCAAACCTTTTCAAACCAAGGGCCACTTTGTCTTTGAGAAATATAGGTTGCGGACCACCTAACCCCGAGACTTAGAGACTTACACTAATGGTTGGGTTTGAGTAGTGTGCAATAAAAGGTCTGTCTCAATTAAGGCTAAATTTGTCTAGTTTTCAAATTAAATGTTCACTTATCTGTGCTCATTAATTGCTTAGCGAGTGTCAGAAACACTGAATAAAATTGTATTTCTTTGTGAAATCTTCCTGCGGAAGGGGCTGCCCTGGACCACAGTTTGAGAAACACTGACTTATTGTAATGAGTGTACAGCTGGTCTTACCTTACACCAACATCCTGTGTACACAAAACAGTGGTTATTACAGAAACATGACTGCTTTCTTCTGTATTATTTACAGCTTAGTGTCAGTCACTTAAGTACTTTTAGGAATCATTATTTCTTCCATATCAAAATATTCTATATTGTAATAATAATAATATATATATATTATATTTTATATAATACCTTCCTAATATTGTGCAGTCCTAATTTGTATAGGCAGTGGTAACTACACATAGCAGTATTCTTGAATTGTCTAAAATGTCTATTGTTTTTTTTCCCCTAAGAAACCCAATCAGTTTGACCCAGATGTGGTGCTGAACCAGCTGAGGTACTCTGGGATGTTGGAGACAGTGAAGATCCGTAGGGCTGGTTTCCCCGTACGCAGGACTTTCAAGGACTTCAACAGCAGGTCAGCAACCTTTCCACATACAAAAGCATAGAAAACATTCACATAATGTTTTCTTGCATATGACCAAATCAACTAAATCACCCTAAAGAACATTCTCACTTGTATCTAATCTATACCACTTGTCAACATTTAATTGATGGCTATCATTATTACAGCTTCTTCTCCTTTCACTATACAAAAATAACCAAGATAAATGTGAATAAGCAAATGGCAATGTAATACTACATTTCTGAAGTTTAAAGCTACATTGTGCTTGTCAGTCATGTCAGCGTGCACTGGGAGAGGTCAAGTACTAGCTCAGTGCATTGTGGGCTTCCATTTGTTCCTTTCTGTTTGTAAAAGAATGTCCAGTACGTCCTGTGCATCCTAAAGAGATAGGAAGCAAGGCTCTGAATCTCCCCTTTCAGCTCTGAGAGAACTCAAACATCAGTACAGAAACACAAGTGCCAGCTACAGGCTCACTTGACTCACTTAGCAACCTTTGTAGGGAAAGAAGAGGATTTCCAAATGTGCAAAATAACATATGTCTGTTTGTGGTTGACAGGTACAAGATGATTCTGACGTCCAAAGCCGTCTCCAGTGATGAAAGACAGTGCTGTTTAGAGATTCTCACAATTCCTGATCCAACCAAGAAGGAGTATCAGCTGGGGAAGACAAAGGTAAATGCCCGAAATCACACAGTTTGCATTTGTAGCTTAGCTGTAGTCAAGGAGATTTATAAAATAATAAAATAAGCACAAACTCTGATTTGATGTTGCTGTAGAGGCCAGGCGATGGACTAAAGTAAAGTAATACTGACAGATTACCTATACATCATAAATCAGATTCAGATATATCGGCCGCAGATCCTAGCTGTGAACACGATAACTCAAAAACAAATTGCCGGATCAATTTCAACATTTGCACACAGGTACATACCATAAAGACGCTGAACTGTATCGATTTGGGTACTTCTTCAATGAATATTAATTAATTAATTACGGGCCAAAACTGTGAACGCAATAATTCAAAAAGTCTTCGCTGGATCTTTTTCAACTGTTGCACACAGGTACATATCATGAAGATGCAGAACTGGATTGAGTTTGGTACATCTTCAATTAATGACAATTAAGTAATTCACAAATGAATGCCCAGACACATATTTAATGAGCCATTAATATTGCTGAACATAAACAAAATTGCATTAATGTAATGGTAGTAATGCAAATTACAGAGGTCAAATAAAGAATGCCTCTATAGCGCCCCCATGTTTATGACCCCTATGGGACCCTGGACACACGACTTTGTCAGCGAGCAATGAAACTTGGTACAGTGATTCTCCACAGTGTACCCAACATAAAATATTATTATGACCCCACCCTACAACAAAC